>JARHVA010002438.1:147500-255000 GCA_037957365.1 Torreya grandis | reverse complement strand
GTATGTTGGCATTGAAAATATGGGAGGATTTAAGCCCTCCCTGGAGTTGTATAAGTTGCCTAAGATGAGATGGATACTAAGGGGAATGGATTATAATTGATATTCCTATAGACAAAAGGTAGGATGTGGGTATTCTTATAAGAGGAATGAGCTGAGTGGAAAGGAATTGTGAAGTGAGAACACTGAACATGGCCAAAGCTAGGGGTACTTTAATGAATTTGGGATCGAGAGCAATGGGAAATATGGGAGGTCTTAGGAGAAATTAATAATGGGGGTGGCACCATGGTTTGTTAAGGGATGGAGTTAGTGGGAAAAGGAATATCCAATGCTTCTTTTTGTTGGTCCTCCTCCAAGCTTAATTCAGGCTATTTTTGATGTTAAAATTTATTACTTGCACCACCTATAATTGAGTGACTCATGAAAGTAGAGGTGGCACAAATGGATCTAAGACTAGGGAGGAAAAGCTCATAGTGGTGAAGGCATTGAGACCCCTTATATGATTCTCTTGTAAATGTGGGGCATAGTTACTTGAACATCCTCTATAAACTAAATTGTCATGGACCTCAAGTCTAGTTGTAATAGATGTGTTGATATTAGAGGAGCCTACGGAGGTAAAAATAATCTTTCTTTAGGAATTGGTCTGAATTGGGCTTGATTTTTGATTTATTTTTTTCCACTTCCATATGTATTAGTAATTTGACATCCTTGGCAAGATTGAGATGAATATAATCATCCTCATGAGGATCATGGTGATATGTGATATTGAGCTTGGACATGTACTTAAACACACGGGCATTGATAACCATACAAGGATCGCATTATATATGCTCTACCCTTACCAAGGCATAAGGTAGGAAACTACCTTGTTGATGCCTCTAAATGCACCATAGGGTTCCTTAGTATTCAAAGAACACTTCTCATTTTAGAACTCTTGGAATTCAAAGCATGAGTATCAGTTTGTGGCAACTTGATGTTACCTATGGTGAAATAATGGTAGAGATATGCATTGGTGTCCCACAAATTTATAATGAGTGATGGTTGGGAGCCATCATGGTCCATTCTTTGTTAATTCCAGATAATTTATGTTAATTTAGTGAATTATGATCCAGATTTAAACTATAATTAAATCTAAATGGATATTTATAGTAAAGTCTAAACTAAAGTGATATGGTGTTAAAAAAGATCAAAGAGAAGGGTAAGGTATAAAATAAAGTGAGTGATTACCAATTTTAGTCTTAAATATCATGACAAAGCATCAATTGTAACTAAGTATGCATTTGAGCCAATATATCATGCAAAATAGCCTAAGCTCAGATTTCACTATATACCAAGTAAAATTCAAAGGATAATGTAAAGAATCACAAGTAATAACTAGGTATACTTTAAGTATTTACTACTAAAATCAAATAGAATTCACACATCTAAATACAAATCAAAATGAAATGAATCAAAACCCAAAATCCTCCAACTAATCTAACATATGCATAAATTACAAAACCTTGTGATAAAGATGCAACATAGAATTCAAAGAAACCATTCAAATTCAAGACATAAAACTATCAATTGGGAGAAAACCCATATAAGCAATTGACATATCAAATGTGGAGAATCTTTGTAGAACTCCTTGATTATATAAATTTCTTCAAGTGTATAGAATTTGCTCAAAATTCTCTCCCTTAACAAATGGTAATACATGATTTTATAGAAAGACTAGGCAGTATATTGATCAATTACAATATACATGTGTACAAAAGACAAGGACAATTATCCTTCCTAATATGGTTCTAGAATACACTTTTTTTCTACAATTAGACTGACCTAGGGGCAATATGATAACATACTAGTATATGCCTTACAAAAGAATATTCCTACTTAAAATATTACACAATTATAAAAAATGGAATATTATCTAATTTATTGGTGGGGCCTTTACTTATTGTTGTTGGAAGATGCTCATGGCCTTAGTATGTTTCTCATCAACTAGCTTTATATCCACAACAAGCTTTAGGATATGCCCTTCCTCATGATCTACCAAGTCTTCAAGTTCTCTATTATTTCTAGCCATGGCTTATTTAATGCTCCTAGTTTCATTTATCCATTGAATATCATGTCTAGGATCTTACTTTTATCAGCCCCATATTTGCCTTGGCTCTTTCCTTTGATTTCTTAAGCTATCAAAGTATCCATATGTTTGAATTCTTCATCACTTATGATTCCAAGGGCAGTGGGTTATGCAGGGTATGTAAGCATAGTCCCAAGAAAATGTTCAATCCTTGAAATTATCTAATTATCATCTTCTAGGAGTATTTACTCATTATCATGCCATGCACTCAAACTTTGAACCATTTCAACCACACAATTATTCTCAAGTGTCCTAAACTAATGGTTTTAAATCCTAGGATCTATTTATTTTCTTAGATGTTGAGAAGTTCATCTATTTTGTCTTCTAAGTCTTGTCATTGGGTGACCAGGCCCTTGGCTAATGCATCATGTTGTGCCAATGCACTCTGCCTTATCTTCATTATTTTGAGAGCCTCAAATATGTCATAAAATGACTCATCAAACATTTTGGTCATTACCTCAGGTACTGATAAAATTGCTTATTTCTCAAGGTTTTATTTTTCCCTTTCCAAATTATAGATCCTTTATTTCATTCCTCTGACCCTTATTTTTTTGTGCTGATTAGGATTTGATTAAGCTTTCAACATCTTCATTAAAAATGGTAGCTTCACTAGGGCTAATCCTCTAAAGGGTTACACCTTTTAGAAGGTGAATTACTTTTCTCCTACCATGGCTATCTTGGTGGTAACCCTCTCTAATCCAACTACCTCTAGATTAAATTGCATCATTGTGGATGACTCTATAAATTTCAAAGGTTATGAGACCTCTATACCTATGGTACTTGATGCTCCAAGAGCATCTATTTTCTTACCTTCTAGTCCTGGAGTGACCATAATTCTCCTTTCTTATTTATATTTTACCATGGCTCTAATCCATGGCTTCATGCCATCTTATATTTCAATATCAACAATTATTGTCATGGCCCATGAATGGGAGAGAGAAGGAATCTTTTGCAATTTTCCATAAATGAACTAGTTAGGAATGACTGGTCCATGAATTACAAATTCATCACTGAATAGGTTGACTTCACTGGTGGGGTGAGTGAAGGTCAATCTTGGTCTCTTCCTTGATCTAATAGGAACTAATGCTAGCTATGCTTTCCTCTTCTCGTAGGATGCCATAGGGACAATCTCTTTTCCTTTATCTCCTCCAGGTTCTCTTGCTTGGATTTGAGTCTTTTCAAATAGTTCCTCTTCCTTGTTAGTATCATATGCCTTTGAAAGTTCCTTGAGGGCACCCTCAAGTGTCTCTTCTAGTTCTAAGGCTATCATATCTATATACTAAACTAGGGAAGATGGCCTTTGTAGGAGTGTTGAAGATGAGGGCCACTCTCTAGGTCTTTCTTCTAATTTCACTTATCCCACTTTCTCCTTACCATGGCCTTGTTCATCATAGCCTTGCATAATTTACCCATGAAGCTATGGTTATTCTACTTGGGGTTGTTCTTGGGCTATCCTAGATGGTTGAAGCAACAAGTGGTATTGTAAAGGATGCATTTGCCATTTCTCCCTAGATGGCTTGTCATCTTTGGTCAATCTATGTTCAAGTTTGATGTTGTGACCCTAGATCTTGGCCAAAACCTCTTCATAATTCTTGGCCTTAATATAGATGGTGTCATGAACACTGAGCTGATGCATATAATCAAGCTTGGGGAACTTCTTCTCCTTCAAATGGCTACTCACTATGTTCTTAGGATCCCACATCTTGAGTTCATCAAGATGAAACCAAAATGAATCCCTATGCTTGGCCATGGTATTGACCTATTTCTAATCCTAAAGCATAGTCCTTCTAATGGTTAGAGGGAAGGGGTGGAGAATACCCTTCCTCTTTTCTTTGCAAATCTCACCAATGCCATTAATAAGCTGGGAGGCAATTTCTTGCTCAACAAGCTTATTTGGAACATATACTGGAAATATTTAAGGTTGGGACATAATCCCCTCAATCTTGATGACTATGTAATTAGGGTAGTACCATATATCACCCATCATTTCTACATACTTCTTGATGAGTGGGTGGACCCTAGGCATGGGAACACCTATGATAGCCTCTACTATGGCTAGGTAGACACAACCACAAATAAATTTCATCTGGTTCCTATATTTAAAGATATATAATTTGGAGTAATGGTGTGAAATGGTGGTTTTTACCTTAAGAGACTAATTTTTAATACTAGGGAAGTTGATTGAGGCAATAAGGGTGTCTAATAGGTATGACATCATATAAAACTAATTAGATGTCTTCCTTTTGATGGCAATGAATTAATTGGACAAGAAGACAATGATCAAATCTCTAATTAGAGGGGTGAGATTTTGATCCACCATGAAATGTACATAGGGGGCCCAAATTTTATTCACATAGGTGGTTGAGGGGGATCCAAAGGCTTAGTTTAATAGAGTCATTATAACTCTACTACCCTCCCTAAATTAGATTATTGGGATTTTTACCTCAAAGTCCCTAAAGATATGGGGTCCTTGGTGTATCCAAGGCCTAAGGATAGAGTTTAGGTCATGGTTGATGGTACATTCCTTAATTTTGGATAGGTATATGTGGGGGAGAGGGAACTAATAATATTTATTGACAACTACAAGAGAAATATAGGCTATATTTTTAGAATTTCCCTCCTTGATGATCCATTCATTATCTACCCTATAGTCAATAAATATAGGAGAGAGGATGTCTATACAATGTAGTACTTTGGGTTTTGCAGTAGCATGATAAAGGCCAGTCATATAGACAATAACCAAGTCATAATGTTTTCTACTCACCGTATCAATCCTTTGCTCCTCCTTTGTAATGGGCTTCAATTCCTCCACCATGAAGAAGATTTTGGACCAATTCATAATACCCAAGAAATTTAGGTTTTCAAGGTCTAATTTGATGTCCTTGAAGATTCATACTTCATTAACTATTGATAATTAGAGCTCAACCTCTTCCTTTAATTACTATTTATGAGCTTCCATGGTCCTTGTTTCTGCAAATTATTCATACTAGTTTGTAGATACGTATCTATGAAAGATCTTTTACACTGAAAACATAGTCAAGCTCTACTTGGATCAAATTGTGACAAAATGAATTCAATTAGGTCACTTTTATGTAGGGTTTAGGGTTTTAGGGATTTAATGGCAGGATATATTAGACTCTGGCTTATACATGCCTTGGATTTGATTTAGACCTTTACCTTTATAACTTTACATTTTTGAGCCCATAAGATCTTTCATTTTATCCTTTTCTTCTTGCATGACACTTATGTGGCATTGGTCTAGATCTTTCATGATATTTTTCATAAATTCAATCTAGCACTAGCCATTGGCATTTAAAATTACCCTCTTTATTTCATTCTATTATATTAAAATTTTGGATTATTACGAGCTGTTGGTTGTAATCCAAGCCCTTGCCTATGATTGGTTTCTTCTATTTTAAGCCTCGTAGTTATGACACTTGGCATCTTTATGTGTCTTCTTCATGCTTCGTATCATATGTTAGTGCTTTGTTGAATGAACATTGGCCAAGCAGTGAGCTCGTATGCCTTTGAAAAGTCATGAGTTCCTTTGTACCATTGAATCATCTTCCAGTCACAAATCACTATCGAATCATTTATCATATTTTCTTTGATTGTGCTTTTTACATGTGTAGATCTTACAAGATCTTAGGGCCTTGTTGAAAAGTCTACGAGAGCCTCACATCATTAGATTATCCTCTAGTAACAAAGCACAAACTATTGATATGTGGAGATGCCCAAACTTTAAGTTAGTACATTATTAAAATGGGACTTAGGCTTAAATTCCTTAGGCTAAAGTTTATTACATGTTTGTTAAGCATGAAGCAAACCTTAGGCTAAGGGATTTATGTCTAAGTTTTATAAATTATATAAAGGGGGTCAAGGTTAAATATTTTAGGCCAAAGTTTGCATTGTAGTTGAAAAAACATAATGTATACATTGTTTTATAATATTTATGCCAATCCTTATAAAACATGCTTGAAGGGACTAAAAATGGTATATTGGTCTAATAACAAATGAGATTTTATTTTAATGACAAAACACATTAAAAAATTTAGCTATAAATAACTTGAACTAAGTCCTATGTAACAAAGATCTCCTTTTAAAATAAGACTTAGTATAAGTCTATAGTTTAAGGTTCATGATATTTAAACAAAATGCCATGGGGACCCTAAAGTATAAAATTATACTAAGTTTTCTTTTGCATATATTTAGACCATATGATCATTTCCATATTTTTTTAGGTTTAAGATTTCTAATGTTAGAGCTTCTTTTGAGCACTTCTTTGAATTTGTAAAGTAATTTTTGAGCCTTCTAGTAGGATTTTGGAGTGTATTTTGATCCTGAGTAGGATAACTCATTAGCTTAAATTTGACGGTTTCATGAATGTCAAATACGTCCCTATGGGCATCAAATGATGGTCGTATGAATGCCAATTTTAAGCTAGTGAATATTTTAATTTTATGGGTTTAAAGTTGATAGTCTCACAGACATCAAATCCCTCCTCACGGATGTCAAATGATGGTGGTACGAACATTAATTTTAAGCTCATCAAATTATTATGATCCAATGCAAGAGTGCCACTCGGCACCTTCATGGGGCTTCTGAGTATCTTGGACTTAATTAACTCCATTGAATCAAAATCAGTGATGAAGTGATAGCCATATGATTATGATCTGAGGGCTTGCTCATGATTAGTTGATTTGGTCAAGTGGGCCCTTTTACTTTTAATTCTTGAATGTAAGGGTGCCACATATCGATTATTCGAGCCTTCTGTATCCCTTTGAATTTTTAACTATGTCTTGTTTCATCAAATTAAGTCTTCATGAGTAAGTGATAATCATTGATCATGATTTGAGGGCTTGAATATGATTGGTTTGAGGGGTTATAAGTACGATTCTATCAATTTTCCTCATACCATCCAATCAAAGGGTCATGAGGAATCATGAACCATTAGATCATCTAAGATGCATGATATTTAAGTTGAAACTCAAGATTTATTCACACTATTAGATTAAATGCCATGATAAAGTGAAGGTCATTGGATCCTATAAGATACGAGGAAGTTAAGTTAGGACCATGGTGAAAAAAAGACTTAGGCTAAGGTGTTAAGCCTAAGGTATCAATTATATTAATTAAAATTTTAGGGCCTTAGAATTAAAACCTTATGCTAAGGTATCAAAAAGGGACTGAGTTAACATAAAAGTGGACCTAAGGAACCAAAACTTAAGCTAATATGTTTTTGATTAATTAAGGTAGCAAACCAGAGGCTGAACCCTATACAATCAAAAAAGACAGGAAGGCTAGCAAACAAAAGATGCCAGCACCGAACCAATGACACAGTCGAGAAATAAAGTCAAAAGCAAAACAAAACACTAGAAAGATCAGAGTCAGAAAGGACAAAACTACATAACTATAGAATTAACAAGATCCTTAAGATTCTCATTGTCCGCATTGTCAGCATTCCCTGGATTACCCACCGCTTCCAACATAGTCATATTCAGTAGAATGTTATTTCAAAGGCCTTTGGCAGAGACCTTTTCTAGCTTTTGAATGCAGACCTTTAAGGCTCCAATATCTATTTTCTAATCATTCTCATTATCCAAACCCTCACCAGCTTCTTCTACATGCATCTTCACCTTATTATCAATAGTTCCCCTAGAATCAGCACCCTACTCTTTAGTGACCTCAAAAACTCGAGAAGCCTATTTCCCACCAGTGTCTTCTAAAATTTCTTGAATTTTTGGCTCTTCATACCTTAATTACCACCTTTATCTTTGAATAAGTAACAAGCCCTTAGTTTCATTTGCACTGAATGCAGATGTGAAGGCTCATTTTACAAATTGGCCTGCCACGGTGACGTCTACTTTCATGCTTGAAAATAATTCCCCCTTGGTTTTCATGATGTGACTCTCACACCTCCACCTCATGATAAAAGGAATTAATCATGAAAATCAAGGAAGTACTAAGGTTATCATTATCCATGATTTGCAATGGCCTTCTCCACATGGACCGCCTTCAAAAACTATCTTCGTCATCAAAGTGCATCATTCATGCTCCATCATCTCCTTCTAAATGATCTCTCTAATGTTTGGAGGTATATGAGCCTCTTTTCGCCATACCCTCCATATTGAGAATTGCTGACCAAGGTTGGCACAAGCATCAGTGACCCTGTTACCTTCTCTGTAGGTGTGGGTAATCTCAACTTTGGAAAACTTTTGTAAAATAAATTAGATGTCTGTAATGATGTCTTTTAGATGGATACCAATGTTAGATTATTTATTAACGACATCTATGACCAACTTAAAATCTCCCTAAATATTCAAATTTCTAATTCCTAGGGATATAGCTAACTTTAATCCCCAAAGTAAGGCCATAGCTTCTGCATATTTATTGCTTTGGCAACCCATGCCACCAACATAGACAACAGACATCCCTCATTTTTCATTTCTTATTCTTCCTCCTCCACTTGATTTACCACTCAACTTGGATGCCCCATAAAAATTGAGTTTAATCCAATTGGGTTTAGGTGGTATCCATTTAGTATGAAGTCTCTAAAGAATTTTGGAATTATCACGCCCAGGGATAAGGTTTAAAACCTTCCATTTGGCTGTAATTTGACTTTCAAATTTAGATAGGGGTTTCTTTGCAACACTAATATGAGCTGTTGTAACACTTTCCAAGATGGTCCTAGCAAAGGAGTTAAACACCTAAGTAGCATTTCTAGCAGTGTCCCTAAAATTTTTGTGATTTTGCTCTTTCCATAAAGTCCAGCTCAAGCATGGCGAGCTTGCTTCCATAATTCCTTAATCCAGGGATGTGTGAAGGTTGAGTTCCAGCTGAGAATTACTTTTTTAAGGTCAGAATTACAAACCCATTCAATGCCAAAGTTGTTAAGTATTGTGCCCCATAAATCTTGGGTAAACTCATAGTGTATGAATAGGTGTGAAACTGATTCCTCTCTAGAACCACACAAAAAACATCTGTTGACCAAAGTAAACCCCCTCTTTTGAAGGTTGTCCTAAGCAAGGATTTTTTTATGGGCAGTAGCCCACCAAAATAAGTTAATCTTTGGAATGAGTTTATGATTCCAAAACTTTTTCCATACCTCCTTATTCTGAGCTTCAGGTATAAGCAAATGATAGTTCAGATTTGACAGAGAACTTAAGACTAAGGTCCTATTTGTATTAATAAATACAATGGGGCCTTAGGGTTGAAAACTTAGGTTAAGTTAGGAAATATTAAAAGGACCTTGTATAATAAATATTAGTCCTAGATGAAAACTTAGAAATGGAAAACAATAAAGGGGACCGAGCATTATTGACGAAGCTCTAGTCATGTTGAAAAACATGACTATGCTTAAAAAACATGAACTTTATACTTAGGTCCAAAATGGATTTTAAAAATGTTCTCACCAGTATTCAAATGTAAAATGAGGGTTTTACCAAGGTTTTAGAGCATGAATTTATCAGGAATAGACACCATGAAACCTGTGACTAAAACAAATAATGACCATTCATTAGAAATGTTAGCCAAAATTAAAGCAAAACATAACTAAGCTTGATTGCTTTAGATAAAGTGGATGATCTTCAAATTCTAAAAATGACCCTAACATGCTAAATTTTTGTGTTCAATATTCATGGTTTCTCAAGGGTCCTAATTTTTCAAAAATGGGGATATGTTGGTCCCAAAACTCATGGGGGAAATATAGCAATATGTTAGAACCTAGAGACTCTGGTTTAGAAAAATAATTAGGTCATCCACTTCACTTGATCAATATCATCATCTAGATCAGATTATTGTTAAAATAAATCTTTCACTTATAGACTTAGGGCTAAATATCAAGATGTATCCAAACTATGTGTGTGTTTTGATTCCACTTACTATTTGCCATGGGGTTCAAGAGACAACTTCCATATTTCATATCCTTAATCACTAACATTGACTTATAGCATGTTGAGATGTTTATCAAGAACCATGCTTTTAGTTTAGGAAAGGCTTAGGCATTACTCTACTACCAGCTAGACATCCATAGCCCTGACAAAGTTGCCTTTAGATCTATGCAAGGCTTTGCTCCACTGCTAGCTAGGTGTCTATAGCCCCAGTGGAGATTACCAAAATCACCTATGCCTGAAAGCTTTTGATTTTGCATTGTATCCTTCTTTTTGTATTTTCTTTAGACTTTCATGCTTTCAACAAAGTTGGGAACTAGAATAGCCAAGTTTTAGGATTTAGTCAAGTGTTTGATCCTTGGAAAATCACTTATGGTTGTAACCCTTATCTTAGGTAATGATGTTGATTAAGTTCTATTATAACTATACCATGATAGTTTGAGTTTTCACCTTGCAAGTGCAAGTCTTCTTAAAACTAGTTTGAGGTTAAGACAATGGTCAAGTTCTCATTAAATAGTTAACTTATTCAATTGGTCTTTACCAATTTCTATAAATTACAACATTGTGCTTTACATTTTAGGACCATGGTCATCATATGCAAGGGTGTCACACCTAATCTTCTAGATTTTGGGGATTTTTTCAAGAAAACTTTATAACTTTGAGCTCAAGATTATCTAAAAGGACTTATTAGAACCAAGGAACAAGGAAACAAGAAAGAAACAAAATATAAAGTAAGAAAGAAATAAAGAAAAGGAAATCAAATAAATATATACATGTTTATTTACAAACAAGGGATAAGAAGGAAAAAACTAAAAGGAAACTAACTAGCCTACCTCTCTAAATTCTAACCATCTTATAGTTTACTCCATGAAGACCTTAGGAGGAGAAATATATAAGTATTTCTTGAGGTATTTCCCATTGGTGGTCAATGTGAAATCTACTCCTTGTAGATCTTTGATCTTGAAGGTGTTGTTTCCAAATGTTTCTATAATTTGGTATTGGCCAATCTATAAGGGTGTGAATTTTCCATGTTTGCCTTTAGGCTTAGATGTTTTATCCCAGAGGAGAACTAGGTCTCCTTGTCTAAACACCTTAATCGTTGATCTTTTATTAAACCACCTCTTAACTATGGTATGATGTCTACTAAAGTCAACAAAGGCCTTCTCCCTTGCATATTCCATTTGAATTATGTCCGATAATCTTGATTTTTATAGCTCCTGGCTTTCTTCCATGTTTTCTTATATATATATACATACATGGGCAACTTAAGAGTGATAGGAAAGATTGGTTCTTGTCCATATATTAATAGAAATGGTGTAGCTATTAAGGCTTACTTGATTCTTATCCTATCAACCCATAGTGAAAACTTAAGGAGCTTGTGCCAAGTCCTAGGCTTATCTACAATAGACTTTTTGATTGCCTTAATTAAGTTATTGTTTATGGACTTAGAGACTTAATTTATTTGGGGGTAATGGTTGGATGCAAAATTGGGAGTGATGCCATTATAATAATCCAATTTAGACATCTCTATAGATATGAAGGATGATCCATTGTCACACACTAGAGAGACTAGAGTTTCAAACCTAGTGAAATTGTTTTTCTCCAAGAAGTTGATCATTTTTTTAGTCCCGCACTACTTAGTGGCTGCATCTTTAGTCCCCCTTGTATAATAATATATGGTATCTAGGACATACTTATGACCTTTAGATGATTTTGGGTTGTTTACCCCAACAAAATCTAACCCCCATTATGCAAATGGTTTGTCAACCATGACTGGTTATATAGGCATTGCTACCTTTGGCTCCTTGGTGCTAAAAATCTAACATGAGTGACATTCCCTCACATGTTTTTAAGCATCCTAAACAATAGTTGGCTAATAATAACCATCTCTAAGAATTTTATGTGATATGGTTCTCCTAGATGGATGTCCACTGCCTAGATTTTTATGAAAGGTTCCCATGATTTGGGTGGCTTCTTCTTGTGAGACACATCTCAAGTAAACCCCTTTAAAATTTATTATATATAAGACCCCATCTTTGATAAGATAATGGGCTACCTTCAATCTTAGGGCCCTCTTTTTCTCCCTAGACAATCCTACAAGATAAATACCATTAATTAGTAAATGTATGATTGAATCATACCATTCACTAGTTTGAAAATTCTATTGATTTACTTACATAATACTTAGCTTAGGGTTATCATTAACAATCATCTAGATCAAACCTTGGCACCGTACCAGTTTTGTTTTTTTCATCTCTAATTCATACTCCTACAAGAATAACATCCACTTACCTCTACGTTCTCCCAACTCATTATGGCTTAAAATAAGTTTTGTGGTAGGGTTAGGTAAGATAGCATGCAACTTATTTCTAAAGATATAATGTTTGAATTTCTTCACTACCTTAACTAACACATATGCCTACTTATGAATCAATGAATAATTTAGCTCAACATTCTTGAAATTATTGATCATAAAAGCTATTGGGTGATCACACCCATCAATATTATGAATTAACACTACAACCATAGTTTGGTTATATGCAAAGGAATAGGGCTAGAAGTCCCTTTAGAAGTTATGACTTATGAGGATTGGAGCCTAGATAATGGCTTCCTTGATATCATTGAATGTTGTTCTAGATTCTTCATTCCATATGATTTTGGAATCCTTCTTTAGCATGTCATTTAGTATCTTGAAGAAAATACATCATGTACCTTAGTCTAGTATGAAATTATGTAATTTCTTACCAAAAATCTTGATAATGAGCAAAAAATGAGGAGACTTAGCCTTGGCTTTGTGTTAAGTCACATTGGCATGATCAGCCTTGGGTGGATTATTGGAATTCTTTGATAGAGATTATAGTAGGAGGTCCCTTTGCTCTGTGATTACGTAAGTTCATGCAATGTAATATTAGCCTTTATCTTATTCATATCCTCAAATGTGTTATATCTAGTTTTATTAAAAGAACTATGAATATCAACATTGGTTTTAGAAGTACTCCCTTTAGGTGGCTCTAGATTGTTTCTTGAAGAGGTGTCTGGATGAGTTCTAAAATTATTTGGAGATGTTGAGGTAGTCAAGGGCTGCCTCTATTTTTTATTCCTTAATGGATAGGTATTATTCAAGAATTGTTGAAAGGTTTGGATCTCCTTACGGATATTATCAGGTTCATTTTCCTCTTGAAAGAGGAAATCAAAAGTATCAACCATGAAGGCTTGATCAAATGACTTAGATATAGAAGAACTTGCACCACTTTCCTTGTTGAAGACCACTTCAAATGTATCCAAATCCTATTGGAAAGCTTGAAAGGCTTTTCAAAACTCTATGAAATTATTTTTTCCATGCTTAGCTGTGTAATGCACTCTACAATAATCAAGTAATGCAATATCAGTAAGGTTAATGTCCATATTCTTGTTATTATAAGATGGTTCATTAGCCTTGTTATTGTGAAAACTATCATTATGAAACCTATTATTTGGCCTATTATACCTTTGAAATGATAAGTTCTTACCTAAAATTTTAGTAGTATTTCCAACTTGTTTTTGTAACTGAATAAAATTAGTGCTCAAATGTTGGAACATTTTTAAGATAGACTCATTCTCATTATTAGAAGTTTTAGAATTATGTACCTAGTTATTTTTAGCATGAGAAGTTGGTATTAAATCCTTTTGATCATTTGCATTTAAGCCATCGATAGGATGAGTCAAGAAAACTAAATTCTAATTGGGAGCTGCATGACTCAAAGGCAATTGGTTTAAATTTGGAAGTTAGTTTAAGGCTAGGATATTCTAGTTGTTGTTGGGGAATAATTTCATCATAGGCATATGTGGGTTGATGTTTGGGACTCAGTAAGCCATTTTCCCTTGGGGCTAAATTTGATCATTAATGGTCATTAATTCAAAATAGGCCTAGGCCAATGAAGTTATAGTTGGAACAGATCTCTTTAAGAATATAGAAGTCATGGGATCCACTACATCTTTATAGATCTATAGAGTTAGAACATCATCAAGCTTATAGGGTTCTATGGTCCTGCTATACATTTTCTAAAATATAGCATTAAAGTAACCAATAGACTCATTGACATCCCTTCTAATAGTGGTGAATTGATGGTAAATGACACAAGGACTGACAATATTACCAAATTGATCTATAAAAACATTTGTGAAACCATCCCAACTTGTGATATAGTTATTAGGAAAATTTAAAAACCATTCATAAACTACATCCTTAAAGGTAAAGGGGAGTAACCTATAGGCCACATATTCATGCACTATATTTAATAATCTTAAGGTAGATTTAAAAGACTTTATATGTTCTTCAATAGTTACTATATCTATTGGGCTAAATGTAGGCAAATATTTCTTAGGGTTTCATAGGAGGTCATGCAACACACCTGGTACATTAATTAAAGATTCTCCCAACCAAGCCATACCTAGGTGAAATTTGAAGGTAAAATTACTTTGAAGAAGTGAAGTTGGCAAAGATTTGGATCTCTTGCATTTACCTTTGTCATGCCTAGATTTTATTTGAACCTCAAGCTCAAGCAAAGATTCCTTGGTTTTTGAGTGTGATCTTGTCCTTATCCTAAACAATTCCAACTTGAAATTTGAAAATCCTACCTAAAATACAATGTACCAAGTTAACATTTATAAAGAATAAGAGTTAGACTGCACGTTGATCTTGGTTTGTAAAGGTTGTATGAAAACTACAAAGGATGTTGATCTTTGACTGAATTATTTCAAAAATGCATTCAATTATGTGAATATGATCTATCTTTATAAATCTAATCCTAAAGGATCTCAGATCTATGAAAGATATGACAACTTTTGATCAAAACAAGTTGTCCTAACCTCAGATACTATGGATTTTCAATGTTTAAGCTAAATTTACTGAAAATAAGCATCAATATCTCAAATAACTTCAATATTTGTCTAAGGAAGCACAAAGATGTGTCACGAACAATAAAGGTCAATGATATTTATACTTCTAAGCAAATAATGCACTCAAAAGAACAAAGATACATTGTTCTTAGATCAAAACATGCTAAGATCAGCAAAGATTCAAAGAATGCATGACCCTCCTTCTAGTGCCAACAAGAAACCACCTTGTTGATGCCTCTAAATGATTTAAAGGGTTCCTTAGTGTTCAAATAACACTTCTCATTTTAAAATTTTGGGAATTCAAAGCATGAGTAGCAGGTTGTAGCAACTTGATGTTACCTATGGTGAAATAGTGACAAAGATATGTATTGATGTCCCACATATTTATAATGAGTGATGGTTGGGAGCCATCATGTTCTGTTCTTTATGAATTATAGAAAATTTATGTTAATACTTAGTGAATTATGATCCATATTTACACTACAAGTTAATCTAAATGGATATTTATATTGAAGTCTAAAATAAAGTGATTTGGTGTAAAAAAAGAGTAAAAAGAAGGGTAAGGTAGAAAAGAAAGTGAGTGATTACCAATTTTATCATTAAATATCATGACAAAGCATCAATTGCAACTGAGTATGTATTTGAACCAATATATATTGCAAAATAGACTAAGCTTAGATTTCACTATATACCAAACAAACTTCAAAGGATAATGTAAAGAATCACAAGTAAGAACTAGGTATACTTTAAGGATTTACTACTATAATCAACTATCATTCACACATCTAAATATAGAGCAAAATGAAATGAATCAAAACCCAAGATCCTCCAACTAATCTAACATATGCACAAATTAGAAACCCTGTGATAAAGATGCAACCCAAAATTCAAAGAAACAAATTAAAGACATAAAACTAGCAATTGAGAGAAAATCCATATTAGCAATTGACATATAAAATGTGGACAATCTTTTCGAAAATTCTTGATTATATTAATTGCTTCAAGTGTATAAAATTTTCTCAAAATTCTATCCCTTAACAAATGGTAATACATGCCTTTATAGAAAGACTAGGCAGTATACTGGTCAGTTATAATTACAGGTGTATAAAAGACAAAGATAGTTGTCCTTCCTAAGATGGTTCTAGAATATAATTATTTTCTACAATTAGACTAACCTGGGGGCAATATGCTAACAAACTAGCATATGCCTTATGAAATAATATTCCTATTAATATTATTAAAAAATTCTACAAAATGGAATATTGTCTAATTTGATAGTGGGGCATCTATTTGTTGTTGTTGGAGGATGCTCATGGCCTTGGTATGCTGCTAATCAACTAGATTTAGATCCACAAAAAGATTTAGGATACACTCTTCCTCTTGATCTGCCAAGTCTTCAAGTTCTCTATCATTTTTGGCAATGGATTCTTTAATGCTCCTAACTTCATTTATCCTTTCTCCAGTAGTGAATATCATGTCTAAGATCTTACTATTATCAACCCCATGTTTGCCTTGGCCCTTTCCTTTAATTTATTGAGTTACCAAAGTAGCCCTATGTTTGAATTCTTCATCACTTATGATTCCAAGGGTAGTGGGTTATGTAGGGTCTGTAAGCATAGTCCCAGGAAACTATTCAATCCTTGCAATTATCTCCTTATCATCTTATAGGAGTCTTTCCACATTATTGTGACATGCACTCAAAATTTGAACCTTATCAACCAAAATTACTAGAATTATGCTCAAGTGGCCTAAACTGATGGTTTTTAAGCCTGAGATCTATTTCCTTTCTTAGATGTTGATAAGTTTGGCTATTTTTTCCTCTAAGGCTTGCCATTGAGTGAACAAACCCTTGGATAATGTATCCTATTGTGCCAATGCACTCTACCTCAGCTTCATTATTTTGAGTGCCCCAAACATGTCATAAAATGACTCATCAAGCATTTTCATCATTACCTCAAGTACTGATAGAATTGCCTGTCTCTAGGTTTTATTTTTCCCTTTTCAAATAATAGATCCTTTATTTCATTCCTCTGACCCCTAATTTTTCTTGTGTTAATTGGGATTCAGTTGACCTTTCAACATCTTCTTCATGAATGGTAGCTTCACCCACATGTTGCCCCCTAACTAGGGTTAATCCTATAAAGGGTTCCACCTTTTGGAAGCTGAATTCCTTTGCTTCCGCCATGGATGTCTTGGTGTTAACCCTCTCCAATCTAGCTATCTCTAGATTAAATTAAACAATTGTGGATGCATCTATAAATTTCAAAGGTTTTGAGATATCTATACCTTTATTACTTGATGCTCCAAGATTATCCATCTTCTTACCTTATGGTCCTGGAATGACCATAATTATCCTTTCTTCTTGCTCTTTTACCATGGCTCTAATTCATGGCTTCATGTCATCTTGTATTTCAACATAAACAATTCTTGTCATGTCTCATGAATGGGAAAGAGAAGGAATCTTTTGAAATTTTCCATAAATGAACCAATTAAGAGTGATTGGTCCATGAATTGGGAATTCATCATTGCATAGGTTGATTTCACTGGTGGGGTGAGTGAAGGTTAATCTTGGTCTCTTCCTTAGTCCAATAGGAACTAATGTTATCTTTAATTTCCTCTTCTCTTAGGATGACATAGGGACAACATCTTTTACTTTCTCTCCTCCAGGTTCTCCTTCTTGGATTTGAGTCTCTTCAAACATTTCCTCTTCCTTATCAGTATCATACACTTCTACAAGTTCCTTGAGGGCACCCTTAAGTGTCTCTTCTAGTTCTAAGGCTATCATATCTCTGTACTAAATTGGGGAAGGTGTCCTTTATGGGAGTGTTGATTATGAGGTCCCATTTCCAAGTCTCTCTTCCAATTTCACTTCTCCCACTTTCTCTTTATTATAACCTTGTTCATCCTCGCCTTGCATAGTTTACCCCTGAGGTTGTGGTTATTTCTAGACTATCCCAAATGGTCCAAGAAATAAGTGATATTGTAAAGGATCTATTTTTCATGCCTCCCTAGATGGCTTGTCATCTTTGGTCAATCTATGTTCAATTTTGATGTTGTGCCCTTAGATCTTAGCTAATAGCTCTTCATAATTCTTGGCTTTATATAGATGGTGTCATGAACACCAAATTGATGCATATACTCAGGCTTGGGAAGATTTTTATCCTTCAAATGGCTACTCAATATGTTTTTAGGATCCCACATCTTGAGTTTATCAAGCTGAAACCCAAATGAATCCCTATACTTGGCCATGGTATCAACCTATTT
This sequence comes from Torreya grandis, assembly GCA_037957365.1. Lineage (NCBI taxonomy): Eukaryota > Viridiplantae > Streptophyta > Pinopsida > Cupressales > Taxaceae > Torreya > Torreya grandis. The sequence continues at coordinate 236,847 of JARHVA010002438.1, read as the reverse complement.
CCAATCCTAAAGTATAGTCCTTCCAATGGTTGGAGGGAAGGGGTGGAGAAGACCCTTCATCTTTTCTTTGCAAATCCCATCAGTGTCATTGATGAGTGGGGAGGAAATTTATTTCTCAACAAGCTTACTTAGAACATATACTGGTAATCTATAAGGCTGGGACATAATCCCCTCAATCCTAATGACTATACAATCATGGTAGTACTAGATGCCACCCATCATTTCTACATACTTATTGATGAGTGGGTGGAAACTATGAAGGGAAACACCTCTAATATCCTCTATTATGGTTAGGTAGATATAGTCACAAATAAATTGCATATGGTTCCTATATTTAAATATATATAATTTGGAATAATGTTTGTTTTTCCCTCAGGAGACAAATTTCTAATATCACAGAAGTTGATTGAGGCAAGAAGGGTGTTTAGTAGGTATGACATCATATTAAATTGCTTAGATGTATTCCTTTTGATGGTAGTGAATTGCTTGGACAAGAAGACAATGATCGAATCTCCAATTACAGGGGTGAGCTTTTGCTCCACCATGAAATGTACATAGGGGACCTAGATTTTATTCACATAGGTGGTTGACGAGGATTTAAAAGCTTAGTTTAATAGAGTCATTATAACTCTAATAACCTCTTTGAATTAGATTATTTGTATTTGACCCTTAAATTCCCTAAATATATGGGGTCCTTGGTGTAGCTAGGGCCTAAAGATAGAGTTTAGGTCATAGTTATTGGTCCATTCCTTAATTTTGGATAGGTATACATGGGGGAGAGGGAGATTATAATATTTATCAAAAGCTACAAGAGAAATATAAGATATCTTTTTGAAATTTCCCTCCCTAGTGATCCATTGATTATCAAGCCTATAGTTAAGAAAAATAGGAGTGAGGATGTCTATACAATATAGTACCTCAAGTTTTATAGTAGCATGGTGAAGGCAAATCATGTGGAAAATGACCAAGTCATAATGTCTTTTGCTCACCATAACAATCCTTTGTTCCTCCTTTGTAATGGGATTCAATTCCTCCACCATGAAGAAGATTTTGGACCAATTTATAATACTTGGGACATTTAGGGTTGTAAGGTCTAATTCAATGTCCTTAAAGATTCATCCTTTATTATCTATCAATAAGTAGAGTTAAATCTCTTCCTTTAATTACTATCTATGAGCTGCCATGGTCCCTATTTCTAAAAATTGTTCACACTAGTTTAAAAATAGGTCTTTGTGAAATATCTTTTGTATTCAAAACACAATCAAGCTTTCCTTAGATCAAATTATGACCAAATGAATTCAATTGGGTTGCTTTTATGTAGGGTTTAGGGTTTTAGGGCTTTAATGGTAGGATATATAAAACTTTAGCTTATATGTGCCTTAGATTTGATTTGGACCTTTGCCTTTATACCTTTTCATTTTCAAGCCCAAAAGATTTTTCATTTTGTCCTTTTATGCTTGCATGGTGCCTATGTGGCATTGGTCTGAACCTTTCATGACATTTTCCATAAATGCCTTTGAACACTAGTCATTAGCATTTAAAAATGCCCTCTTTATTTGACTCCATTGGATTAAAATCCTAGATTAGTGAGAGGTTTTGATTTTAATTTGAGCCCTTGACTATGATTTGATTCTTTTATTCCAAACCTCATGGTTGTGACACTTATCATATTTGTATGTCTTCCTCATGCTTCGTATCCTATGCCAATGCTTTATCAAATGAACATTGGCTATGTGGTAAGCTTGCATGACTTTTAAAAGTCATGAATTCCTTCATACCATTGAATCATCTTCCAGTGATAAAGAACAAACCATTAGATCATTAGTCATCTTTGTTTTGAATGTGATTTTACCATATGTCAAGATTGTAGGCTCTTGGGGCCTCATTAAAAAGTCTACAGGAGCCTCACATCATTGTATCATCCTCTAATAACAAAGTGTAAACCATTAATCTATAGATATGCCTAAAATTTAAGTTAATACATTTTTAAAATGGGACTTAGGCTTAAATTCCTTAGGCTAAGGTTTATTACACGTTTGTTAAGCATGAAGCAGACCTTAGGCTAAGGGATTTATGTCAAGTTTTATAAATTATATAAAGGGGGTCAAGGTTAAATATTTAGGCCAAATTTTGCATTGTAGTTAAAAACAAAACACAATGTATACATTATTATAAAATATTTATGCCAAACCTTATAAAACATGCTCAAAGGGACTAAAAATGGTATACTAGTCTAATAATGAATAGAATTTTATTGTATTGACAAAACACATTAAAACCTTTAGCTATAAATAACTTGGTCTAAGTCCTACATAACAATGATCTCCTTTTAAAATAAGACTTAGTATAAGTCTATAGTTTAAGTTTCATGATATTTAAACAAAATGACATGGGGACCCTAAAGCATAGATTTAGACTAAGTTTTCTTTTACATATATTTAGACCATAAGACCATTTCCATATTTTGTACGTCAAAGATTTCTGATGTTTGAGAATATTTTGAGCACTTCCTTGAATTTGTAAAGCAATTTTTGAGCCTTCCATTAGGATATTGGAGTGTATTTTGATCATGAGTAGGATAATTCATTAGCTTAAATTTGATGATATCATGGATGTTAAATACATCCTTGCAAGAATCAAATGATGGTTGTGTGAACTTCAGTTTTAAGCTAGTGAAGCTTTTAATTTGATGGGTTTAAAGTTGATGATCTCACATATGTCAAATATGCCCTCACATTCATCAAATGATAGTTGCATGAACATCAATTTTAAGCTCATCAAATCATTGTGACCCAATTCAAGAGTACCACTTGGCATCCTTGTGGGGCTTCTAAGGATCTTGGATGTAATTCACTCTATTTGATCAAAATTGATGATGAAGTGACAGTCATAAGATCATGATCTAAGAGCTTTCTCATGATTGGTTACTTTGATTGGGTGGTCCCCTTTTCTTTTAATTATCAAATGTAAGGGTGATACATGCCATTCATTTGGCCCTTTTGTATCCCTTTAAATTTTTAACTATGCCTCGCTCTGTTCGATCAAGTCTTTATGTGAAAGAGAGAACTATTAATCATGATCCAAGGGATTGAATATGATTGGTCTGAGGGGTTATGTGTAGGATTCTATCAGTTTTCCTTGTGCCATTTAATCAAAGGGCCTTGAAGAAGTGTGAACCATTATATCATTTGAGATGCATGTTGCTTAAGTCAAAGCTTGGGATTTATTCACACTATTAGATTAAATTCCATGATAAAGTGAAGGCCATTGGATCTTACAAGATGCAAGGAAGTTAATTTAGGATCATGGTGAAAAAAAGACTTAGGCTAAGGTATTAATCCTGAGGTCTTGATTATATTAATAAATATATCAGGGCCTTAGAATTAAAACCTTAGGCTAAGGTATCAACAAGGGACCAAGTTAACATAAAATTGGACCTGGGCAACTAGAACTTAAGCTAAGATGTTAAGACTAAGGTCCCATTTGTATTAATAAATACAATGGTGCCTTAGGGTTAAAACCTTAGGTTAAGTTAAGAAATATTAAAAGGAACCTACAAAATGAATATTAGTCCTAGATGGAAACTTAGATAGGTAAAAAATAAAGGGGACCAAACATTATAGACTAAGCTCTAGTTGTGTTGAAAAACATGACTATGCTTAAACATGAACTTTATACTTAGGTCTAAAATGTAATTTAAAAATGTTCTCACCAATTAGTTTCTACCAGTATTCAAATTTGAAATGAGGGTTCTACCAGGGTTTTGGAGCATGAATTTCTTAGGAACAAACACCATATAACCTAAAACTAAAAGTAATAAAGACCATTCATTAGCAATGTTAGACAAAATTAAAGCAAAAAATAACTAAGTAAGCTTGCTTTAGATAAAGTGAATGATATTCAAATTCTACAATTAATCCTAACATGCTAAATTTCCATGTTCAATCTTTAAGGTTTCTCAAGGGTCCAATTTTTTCAAAAATGGGGGTATGTTGGTCCCAATAGCCATGTACTGCACCACATGGGCATTGATAACCATGAAAGGATCCCATTATCTATGCTCTACCCTTACCAAGGCATATGAAGTCCTAATTTTTTCTATATTCTATAGTGAAGTCAAATTCTTGTATTCATGGTGGAAAATGAAGATTGGTAAGTCTAATCACACCTAATTATGATAACGTGAATAACATATGACACCTTTGACCAATTGATAAATAATATATTGGTTTTTAAGGTGATATGGGACTTGATAGGATAAGAGGATAGGGGCTTGTCATATGCCCTCCACCTAAATAATGGTGTGATCCTTATAGTACCATTAGACCCCTAGGGTAGGATCATCCTTATTATGTCATCTAAGAGTCACAATATGGGAATCTCATTGAAGACCATGTAGATCATGGATTAAGACTCATAGATGTACTAGATGTGGTTCTTATTATGGTGTGTATACATCATATAAAATACCACATGAATCGTAGAGATGGAAGGGGTCCATGGTGGAAAAACAAAATTCTTGAATGTGAGGGTGGCATAGACTTTGCCCATAAGATAGATCATCATATAAAATTTGACACCCCATTCATCCTCATTGACACTCTTAACCAGGTTAAAATTTGTGATGCTTCCAAGGCATAAAAAATCCTTACCTTTGAGAATGATTCTCATCAGGGAAGTTAGAGGATGTTGACATGCACAACATCCTTCACTCTAAATAATAGATTAAATAGGAGTATCCTAATGTAAATTCCTTCCTATAAGGTGTAAACATTGTAAGAATTGATGTCATCTTTTTTGGTCTATCATTCTGGATTGACAAACCAATCTTGAATAACTCAATATAAATCATGTGTATTGGTATATGAATCTACTACATTTTGATCATAAACTAAGGTGAACTTTGAGAGATAGTATTAATACTTAAAGGTGGATTTGGAGATGTCCAAAATTTTATTCTACGACCCTAGAATGTATACCAAGTTTTGAGTAACACCATACACACACATGGAGTTTTGTATTATGGTTCTAAGGAGATTAGCACATGGAAACACTTATGGCTTGGTTACAAATTTATGTAATCTTGAATTTTCAAGGGATACAGGAGTGTCAGTGAATTAAATCTCATCCTAATAATCATATAAAATAGGCTTTTATACATCTTCAATCACCTTGAATACTTTATTGTAATGGTAAAAATAGGTCAAGTCTAATGAGAGGGCGGTATCTCTAAATTTAGACTTAGGTTTTGGGTTGGAAGATGATGTGTCCATGGTTGAAAATTGGGATATGCTTAGCATGAAATTATGAGACTGAAGAAAGTAATGAAATCTAAAAAGGCACTACAAGGAATGATACTTGGGAGTTAGGAGTAGTAAAGGTAAATTAGATTTATTTGAGGGCTTATAGGGATCTACAAATATATCCTATATTATTGGAATTTGGGGGCTCAACTTATGAAAATTCAAATTTGAGTTTATAGCATAATTCAATTGAATGTTTCTTGATTTGGAATTAACTTAGATAATTTTGAACACACACTCCTAGTTTGGATTTGGTGATAGTGAGGGGGAAATTATAGGCTATTGAATCATAGCCTAGTTACCCAAATTGATTAATGTAAGGGAATGGTAGGCACATGCCTATTTTATCCCCTATGGTACCTCATATGTCTTCTAGTTGGGACACATGTTCTTTACTAGTTGGGTAATTTATTTGTAGGCTATGCCAAGTAGGCATAGTTGGAGTGTCACTCTTTTAACTTTTTATGTACTAGTGTTGTCCATTTAGACCTTTCAAGTACACATGGTGATCCACTATTGGCTTATGGATCAACATGTAACTTTATTTTCCTCACTTGGGTTGTTCTAAAACATTTTTACATTTGTCACATATAAGTGACATGTGGAAATTTGTGATTAGTTCTATGCTTTAACTATACTTCCTTTATGGCTTAGTTGGGATGCTCTAGGCCTTTTTGTCATTTTGGTATAGAAGTGATATGTGGTAGCCTTTAGTTGGTTGAGATCTCCCAAGGCTTTGACATATTTGAAACCTCTAGGATACTGACGAATTTGACAAGTTCTACATGGAAATCTCTCATTCATCAGGCTCTCTCAAGGCTCTTACAACTCTAATTTTTTTTTTATAGTAGCCTCTGAGAGACTAAATAGTTTTACAAGTTTTACATGGTAACATATCATTCATTGGATCTCCTAGGGCTCTAACATACCTGATGCCTTTGAGAGGTTGACTAGTATGAGAGGTTCTATGTGGTAAAATCTCATTCATCAATATATTCTAGGGTTTTGACAACTCTGACACCTTTGAGAGATTGATCATTCTAAAAATTTTCACATTATATCCTCCCATTCATAGATCTCTCTTGGTGATTTGACAACTCTAACATCTATAATAGACTAAAAAGTTTGACATGTTATACATGCCATCTTCTCATTCATCAATCTTTCTTGAGGCTTTGAAAACTCTAATGCCTCTGGGAGACTGATCAGTCTGATAGGTTCCATGAGAAAAATTTTCATTCATTAAGATCTTACAAGTTCCATGAAAAGTGACTAAGTTATAAAATTACAAATAATCAAATGAAAGATTACTAGTCTACCAAAAAATCAAATTCCAAGTAGGACTCTGAGTTGATGCCATACTAGGAAAACTTGCATAATTTTAACTATGTGAAACAACACAATGTAAAATATTATATATATGGGAAAGAATTCATAGCAAAACATAGTGTTGGACATTTTAGCCCACATATTGAGCTTCTTCCTAGATGAAATGTAGTGTCCTGATGGTCAAAAAATAGAGCAAGAGCTGAGCAAGTTCCGGATGGAATGAGTGGACCTAAGGGATCATGCAACTTGATAAATTTTGAAACACTTTAAGTTCACTTAAAGTGTAATTTATCAATTTATAAAGATAGGAATAGAGTTGTAGAGATACCATCAGGTGTCAAGTGTGCTTAGAATGAGTATGTAAGTGAGTGGTATTCATTTGGTTCTTCATTATGTTCATCTTGACATTTGGGTCTAGTGGTAGAAATTATGAGTAGGCAGTTTGCTAATGCTATATCTCACATGTGTGAGGGTATCAGGAGAAAATGGTCACATGGGTTTGTTCATTTTTAGCCTAGTTTTTATGTGATAAAATTTAGGCCATACATCTAAATGTAGTAGAAGATATGAGTGTTCAAAGTTGGCCTCTCAATCATAATTTGCTAAGTTTCCATACTTAGCCATTTTACAAAGAAGTTCAAATAGATCCAAGTGAGAATTTTGATTGTGATATATCTCACACATGTAGTAGTTTTAGGATAAAAAAATATATAGGTTTGTTTAGTTTAGTCCCAAGAACATATGCACTAAGTTTCAGGTCATGCAATGAAGTATAATAAAAGTTATGCATGTTCAAAGTTGGCTCCTCAGACAAAATTCACTAAGTTTCCATACTTAGCCATTTAGACCATGACAAGCATAATACATCATGTAGATTTTCACAAATGAGATAACTTAAACATTTTGTAAACACAATTAGAAAAATCCTAAAACCAACAGATCAAGTGGGTACAATATTTTTGGTCTCAAGAACATCTCCAACAAATTTGGTCCCTCCATGATTCTTACACTTCAAGAAATAAATATTCAAATTTGGTCAAATAATGGGATACATTCGCACAAACATCAACTTTAAGTCACTACAAAAATACATTAGAGATTAAGTTTCACAGTATATAGGATGTCAACTAAATCTATGGGGATATTAAATACATTCATGGGGATGTCAAATGATATTCATGTGAACGTTAAATTTAAGACCTAGTAAATAGCCATTTGTTTTTAAATCTAAGTAGATATAATGGTTGATGTTGAGTCATACATCTAGATCCAATAGTGTGAGGATGATTTAACAGTGTCAGTGGGTTCCTAAATGATCAATAAAGATCATTTAGTCATACCAAGGAGATTAATGACATGTGATCAAGTCAAAGGGTCATCGAATCTTGAGTATAAATGTAAAGCTACCAAGTGTCAATATTGTGTTAGCTTAAATTTAAGATCAATGATCAATGGGCATTCATGTAACTTGAGATCAATGGTGTGAGAGGAATTCAATAAGTTAGTGATTTGAGTCAGCTTTTGATGACCAATCAAGTAAAGGCAAGCCCAAGACTTTTGATAAAAGTTGATGATGCAGGTTTTCAACTCAGGCAAGTTAATACAAAAAGGTGTTAAGCTCAATGATGATCTAAGAAGAAAAAAATAGAACTTGAAGGGTTGATGATCACCTTTAAGACTCCATGAAATATTAAAAGGGTCTTGTATACCTAATATAGAATAAATGTTGACAAGAAAAAGTGTTGAGATTATAGTAAAACCAATATAATTTGGTTTTATCTATGGTGGACCTAGTTTTAGGTTTCAAAATAAGGCCATGGAGGCAGACACATCAAGGTTCATTGCCAAATCCAATGATGTAATTATGACTCTTTTTATCCACTCTCTCATAAAAAATGAACCAATAAGTAAAAATTAGTATCATAACAAGAGCTTAATAGATTGATCTAGCTATTTTAACTACATCAACATTGACACTCAACTTGAAAATGACTTGATCCTACCATTGTAATTGAAAAGAGCATCATTGTATAAAGAAGTTGGAGAGTGGAGTTGAGATCAATAATGACCACTTCAATTCCAAAAACTTCCTCTCTCTCATTCCATTATTTTATATATTCAAGCTTCTAAGCGTTGATTATCATCTCTAAGGATGGTATGACTAGACTCTACTAAAATTGTATTCTACACCTCTTAAATTAATGAGAAAGAAATTCTATAGTGTTAGTCAACCTATGCTTAGTATGTTATGTTTTATTGATATGTAAAGTGGTTTAATCTTCCCTTTGTAGGTTTGAACTCAACCTAAATGCTAAAAATCTTATTTATAGGTCATATAGTGTGTCATAGAATTGATATCTCAAGGATAGGATGTAATACTATCTATAAGTGTCTTCAACTAGACCTTATCTTCATTATCCTCTAGTCTTAGTAGATCAAACTGACCTCTATGTGAAATATTATTTCTTAGAAATCATAATCATTATATTAGTTTTATTCATGGTCTATTAGTGTATTAAGGGTTCAAGCTTATGAGTGGATATGATAAATTCATGGTGTATCACCACATGTTAGAGTATGTCTTATTTATGTAACTTCTTAACTCTTTTCATCCCAAATTTCTTAGGTTTTAAAAATTAAGGTCTAAATTATCCTATCTGAGGAGCTAACATCATTAAAAACCCTAGAGATTTGACCCAAATATAGGTAACCCACAACCTAGTGTCATTCCCATGTTGGACTAGGTTTGAGAGTAGGACTTGAACATTTCTACTCTTAGCTAGGGTGCAACTTGAGTCTGTAATAGTTTTGGCATGCTCAGTGGGACTCTTTCTCTTTAACATATCCAAAATTAGGAGTTGAAGAGAAGTATATGTAATATACAAGGACATGCATCATCATCAAAAGATAAAGATTCTCCAAGCTATAAAGTTCATAACATCTTCTAGATAATATCTCTTATGCTGAAGGTCACTAGAAGGTCAGTTAGTAAGGGAATTCCCTTTGAATTTTGTGATCTACCTCCTTTTTCATATTAAAAAGCAAGATCCAATAGGACATTCCCTTATCCCCAAAAGCAATATTCATCTCCTAGCTACCCTATTATTTTAAGTAGTATAATACCCACCATGCAGATGGAATAACCTATATTTTAACCTTTCATACCCTTCAATTGTGGTATCCCTTTTAACCTTCAACAGTATGATGACATCCCTGCTACCTCCTTGAAGAGTCTACCATACTTTATAGGAGAAATATCCAACACCCCTATAGAGCACATTACTAACATTGCAAATATTTATTTAGTACATCATATCACTCAATAAAATGTATCCATGAGACTATTAGCCACATCCTTGAAAGACAAATCCCCGTAATGGTATAGAGGTCTATCTCCTACCTCAATCAATAATTGGAATGAGTTTGGTGAATGCCTATGTAAACATTTTGAAGATATAAGTGACCATGTGTCACTTGTTAAGAAACTCACCTCAATTAAGAGGGCACCTCAATAATCCATGGTTGATTTCAGCTATAGATTATAGAAGACTTGGGATAGGATCCCCATCATCATTAAGCCCACACCTAATTATGCCTTCCTTTATTATTTGAGAGCATTGAATTCAGACATTACAATCATGATTCAATCTATGGGTTGGAAAACCCTATCAGGAGCTTATGAAATATATATAAGGGCATAAAACTATTTGATATAAGTAGGGAAGATTATGCCAAGAACACTAATGCCACTTTTCCCTGAGCTTTAACCAACCCCATTTGTCATTACTCCATTACCCACCCTAAAAAACCAAGCCCAACCTATTGATGGTCAAGAGGATAAATTTGCAAGGATTGAAATCTTGTTTAAGGATTAAAATAATAATTTAGTGGCCTTAGAGAGACAACAATAGACTTCATATAAGCCATATGAAGGCCCCTTCCAAAGCCAATATCCTAATCAATCCTATAATAGACCCACTTATCCACCAAATCAACCAACCCAAGGCCAAATTACTCAAGGTAGATCTCATAATAAGTAAAAACCCATATCTACCAATAGATTAATATCCTTAGTCTCCACATAAAATAATCTTGCATAAGAGGGTTAATGGCAGTCAGCAGGATAGTCCAATGAGATGGTAATGGATACAAGTGAAGAAATGCATTAGAACCCTAGTTAGCAGTATGCTCCTTCATTCTAAGGCCATGACCCAATGCCTTCTCCAAAACAAAGCCCTATAATGAATCAAATTAATATGCCTATCATTGACACCATCAAAAGCTCAAATTTAACAGCAAGGGAACATGGGTAAGGCACCAACTGATACTATGTGCATAACATTTCAAGAAGGAGAGCATATGTTTGAGCATATAATAGTAAACTTGGGGCATACTAAAAAAAGATTATATGGACCAGTTACAACCAACACAAGGGCTAAGAGGAGGATGGTGGGCGATAAGGTGGGGTAACTTATGTATTTTTTAGCATCTCCAAAAATTATTTATCAATCTACCACTTCAAATGCACCTATTAAATCCCTTGCAACTCAACAAGTACCTCAACATCATGGGACACAATTTTTTTTCCTTTTATTCCTCATGTCACACAAGTGCCAAGGTGATGCTTATACTTCTAGGATGAAGCCCAAAGGTAATAATATTCCTTTAAATATTTTAGATCATACAGATAAGGCTAATGTTATATGTTTATGTATGATTCCTTATCTTTTCTAGGACAAAAAGAAATTCTCTAGTAAGAGTACTCCAAGCCTTCTTATATGAATGAAATAGATGATAAGGTTATCACTATTTTTATATATAGTAATTATCCTAATCTTAGTTAGGTTTCTAATCAAGTGCCTAATTAAAGTCAAGCTCAGTTGTTCATTCCCCTAAGATTTCCAATCCCCCTCCATTCTATTTATCAACCATCATAGGAGATTGCTTGGTACATAATTGTATGATAGATTTAGGAGATTCAACCTCATTTATGCCTACGACCATATTAGATAAGCTTGAGCTTAAGTATGTGCCTAATGAAAAAGGGATTCTCTAATTGGATGGTTCCCCCACTAAAATAGTAGGCATAGTGAAAGACCTTAATATCACATTGGCAACTTTCCCAAATTATGTCATCACTCAGGATGTAATGGTTGTAGACCTACCCCCATATTTTGTGATTTGCCTATAAAAAGACTTTACTATAAAAATTAGGGGCTATTTTTCCTCTGATTGTTCATACATGGTTTTTAGGAATAGATATGGAACTAAAGTTACTATTAGGTTAAAACTTATTTATAGGTTCCATCTAGATCCCTATATACCTAACCTTGCAAATGTAAACTGTACCATATTTTAAGAAGATGAGAATGTTAGTGAATAAGAGCCTCATAATCATCTTGAAGGAATCTCAAATCTATAATTATATGAATGGGTAGATAATAATCTATATTTAATCCCTATAACAACATTGAAGAAGTAGGCTTAGGGGTGTATTGTATGCATGAGGAGGGTGATACTACACCCTATTTAACTAACACCACTCAAGAGGAAGATTATTTATGGAATTTATTATTTGATGGGTCTAGATAAAAGAATGGTAGTGGAGTTTGATCCATGCTAGTGTCACCCTCAGGTCAAAAGTACCATTCAGCTACAAGGTTATAATTCAGTTGCACTTCAAATATAACTAAATATAAATCCCTTTTACATGGTTTGTAAGAGGTAAGAAGAAGGGTGTCAAACTTCTTAAAGTCAAGGGTGATAGTGTGATTATGGTGCAATAAGTAAGATGCATAAGTGTAATAAAAATTCATCTTTTGAAATATTACAAGCACCATGTATGGGACCTTATGGGGGACTTCTTGGCATTCAACATCCAATCCATACCAAGAGAAGCAAATCAACATGAAGACATACGTGTAGCCATTGGAGATCAATATGAGATTGTAGAAGGAGTCAAAGGTAACCAAATTCAAAATAAGATCAAGGTCATATGTAGTCTATTTTTACCTAAAAATGATGTAAGTTTCCAAGTGTTTGATAATGATGATCAAATTATGTGTTTCCTAATGCAAGAGGAAAAAAATTGTCATAAGAATCAAGATAAATTCTAAAAATCAATATGATGATCAAAAAATATAACTAAGGTATAATAAGTTTCCTAAAGGGATTATGACATTAGACAGAATATTTAATGAAGATGACCAAGTGAGGAAGGTAAAAGCATGTATCTCAGTTAAGGAAGAACATTATGAAAGGATAGAGATATTTAAGGACAAGTTATTGAAGTTAGGAAAGGTCAACACAATAGAAGAGAGAACTAATTTTTTTACCTTATGCCAAGAATTTTATAACATATTTGCATGGAAGTATAAATATTTGAAGGGATTTGATCCCAAACTTTCACAACACACCATAGAACTAGAAGGCAATGCAAATCTAGTTAGGTAGAATAAAGGCATGTCAATCCAAAAGTGGAGGACCTAATGAGAAGGGAATTATTCAAATTGATTGAGTCAAAGATCATATCCCCATAAAACATTCCTCATGGGTGGAAAACCTTGTTCTAGTAAAGAAGAAGAATTGGGAGATACATTTATGTGTTGACTTTAGGGACCTCAAAAAGGTGTCCCTAGAAGATCACTACCCACTTCCCTCAATGGATCAGATTCTTCAAAATTTGGTAGGTTCTCACTACTTGAAGGCTACTCTGGCTATAATTAGATCATGGTCAAATAATAAGATAGACATAAGATTGCCTTCACCACAAAGTGGGGCACTTATGCATACATGAAGATGCCCTTTAGACTATTAAAATGCTGGGGAAACTTTCCAAAGGGTAACATATATCTCCTTTTAAGGATTTATAATTGACATGGTGCTCATCTACTTAGATGACATCACTATTTTCTTAAAGGATCCAGCTGATCACATTATTCACTTGAGGTTAGTCTGTGAAAGATGTAGAAATTTTGGTGTGTCTTTGAATCCTAAAAAATGCATATTTGGTGTTTATGAAGGCAAATTATTGGGTCATATAGTGTCTAAATATGGTATTTCCATAGACCCTAAAATATTTGAATCCATATTTTCCTTACCCTTGCCCAAGCATAATAAAGGTTTGCAAAGTTTATTGGGAAAGATTAATTTCATAAGAAGGTTCATTCTAGGCCTTGTAGAGATGGTTAAACCTCTTACTCATATGTTGAGGAAGTACAAAGAGTTTATATAGACCAAAGAAGTTAAGATAAGTTATGAAGCCATAAAGAAGGCCATCTCTCATGCCCACACATTACTTAATCCTAATTTTAACAAGGAATTCTATTTGTATGCCTTCTCTACATTGGATGAAATATCTTCCATGTTGATGTAGTAGAATTAACAAGGTCTAAACAACCTATTACTTTCTTTAGTCAAGCCTTGGAGGGATATGAAGAAAGATACAAATTTATAGAGAAGCACATGATTTCATTATTAAGAGGCCTAAAGAATTTTAGGCACATGGTTTACAATAGAAATATCATACTCATGGTAGCATGCCCAAGTGTCAAAGAGTTCATACTCAATAGGGACCTCAATGAGAAAAGAGATGAATGGGTGACAAAGTGCATGGAGTATGACCTTGAGGTTAGAGTTAAAAATCTTGTAAAAGGTAGAGGATTATGTGAACACCTTTTAGTAAAGGTAAAGCATAATAAGGATTAGGTGTTGGAAATCCATGACAACCAACAGGCAGTTGTAGATAGCACACCTTTTAGCTGGACACATGACATAATTAGGTTTCTTGAGTCAAGACAATGTCTTATGGGGCTAGATAGAGCCAAGAGAAGATATTTGAGGTTGTAAAGTATACCTTATGTCCTAATGGATTGAGTAATTTTCAAGAGAGACATTGGAGGCATACTTTTTATGTGTGTAAAATAAAGTCAGATAGACAAATTACTTGATCAGTTTCATGATGGTCTAGCTGGTGGGTACTTTGCTACCAAGACCACAATCTCCAAGATCATTAGAGCTGGGTACTTTTGGACCACTAAGTTTAGAGATGCATATTATTGGGTAAGGAAATGAAAAACCTATGCAATGTTTGTTGGAAAATAGATATTATCTACCCTCCCTTTGTATCCAATACGAATAGAGCATCCTTTCATAAATGGGGCTTGGATTTCATAGGAATGATACATACCACTTCAAGAAAAGGGAGCAAGTGGATCATTATAGATATAGATTACTTTACTATATGGGTTGAAGAAACTGCCCTTAAGGAAGCTAATGAAGTTTTTGTTTTGGACTTTTATGATAGTCTTATAACTAGATTTGGTGTACCTTCTACAATCATTTTTGACAATGCCTTGGATTTTAGTAGCAAAAAGGTATGTGAGTGGGCCCTTTCACATGGGATTTATTTGAAAGCATCCTCCAACTATTACCCATAGGGAAACAAACTAGCATAGTCCATAAACAAGAACTTATTGAAGATCATTAAGTGGACTATGGAGGATAGCCAAAGGGAGTTGCACACTAGATTAAGGACTATCTTATGTGTAGATAGAGTGACACCTAATAAATATACTAGACACTCCCCATATCTTCTTGTCTATGGGAAAGAATCCAAGATCCCTATATCTCTTGAACTTCCTGCATTAGAGCTTGCACATCAGCTTGAGCTCTTTGAAGATGATACTATGTAGGTGAGGTTGAATAAACTAAGACAACTAGAAGAAATAAGAGACAATTCTATGCACACCATGTGGTATAATAAAAACCAAGTGAATAAGTCATTTGACAAGAGATATTCCTAAAGGAATTTCTTGCAAGGTGATATAGTCCTCAAATGGGATGAGGACCATGCAAAACTAGGAAAACATTCCAAGTTTGATAGTATTTGCAGTGGACCTTATGTCATCATAAGTTGTAAGGAGATCAATGCCTTTGATATTGATAGATTTAATGGAGAGATCCTCCCATCCCTATCAATGGGAGGTATCTCAAGTTTTGTTACTAATTATAGCTCCTTATCTTTCTATATAGTTAGGTAGGTCTATCTTTCCTCTAAGTGCTTTTGTAGATAGATTTTTATTGTTTAGTTACTTGTTTAGTCTATTTCATTTATTTTTTATGTTTTTGGTGTCCCCATTATTACAATTTTTTTTTAGGAATCAAGAAAAGTCCTTTTACAAGCATTCTTTATTCATTCAGCCATCATAAGCAAGCTTGATCAATGTCTAGGTTTCATGACTGGTGGGTTGTTCAAGCCAGATAAGTCACTAGAAATGTTGGCCATTTTATCCTACATATTAAGATTTTTCTTGGATTTAGTGCAATGTCCTGATGATCAAAAAATGGATCAAGATCTGAGCAAGTCTTGGATGGAATGAGTGGACTAAGGGATCATGCATCTTGATAACTTTTAAAACACTTTAAGTTCACTTAAAGTGTACTTTGTCAATTTATAAATATTGGACTAGAGTTGTAAAGATCCCATTGGGTGTCAAGAGTACTTATAATGCGTATGGAAGTGCATGGTATTCATCTAGTTCTTCATTGTGTTCATCTTTACATTTGGGTCTAGTGGTAGAAATTATGAGTAGGTAGTTTACTGATGGTATATCTTACATGTGTGAGGGTATTAAGAGAAAATGGTCACATGGGTTTGTTAATTTTTTAGCCTAGTTGCTATGTAACAAATTTTAGGCCATGAATATAAGTGCAATAGAATATATGAGTGTTTAAATTTATCCTCTCTGGTAGAATTTGCTAAGTTTCCATACTTAGCCATTTTGTAAAGAAGCTTAAATAGAGTTGAGTGAGTAGTTTGATGGTGTTATGTCTCATATGTTAGTAGTTTTAGGATAAAAAAATCATATGGGTTTGTTCATTTTAGTCCCAAGAACATATGTGCTATGTTTTAAGTCATGCAATAAAGCACAACAAAAGTTATGCATGTTCAAAGTTGGCTCCTTAGATAAAATTCACTAAGTTTCTATACTTATCCATTTTCTACCATTATAGGCACACAAACCTCATGTATATTTGCACAAGTGAGCTCACTTTAATATTTTGTAAACACACTTAGAAATCTCCTAAATCTAGAATATCAAGTAGGCACAATGTTTTTGGTCTTAGGAACATCTCCAACAAATTTGGTCGCTCCATGATGCTTGTACTTCAAGAAATAAATCTTTAAAGTTGGTCAAATAATGGGATACATTCATGTAGATGTCAAATTTAATCTAGTGTAAAAATACTTTAGAGTTTAATTTTGATATTCTAAAAGACATTAAATATGTCCATGGGGACGTCAAATGATGTTCACACAAATGCCAAATTTAAGACCTGATAAATAGCCATTTATTTTTAAATCTAAACAGATATAGTGGTTAGAATTATGCCATACATCTAGATCTGATGGTGTGAGGATGATCTAATAGTGTCATTAGGTCCCTAAATAATCAATGGAGTTCATTTAGTCATATCAAGGAGATTAATAACATATGAAAAAGTCAAAGGGTCAGTTAATCCTTAGTGTAAATATGAAGGTGCTAAGTGTCAAGACCGTGTTAGCTCAAATTCAAGATCAATGATCAATAGACATTCATGTAACTTGAGATTGATGGTGCAAGAGGAAATCAACAAGTTACTGATCTAAGTCAGCTTTTTATGGCCAATCAAGCAAAGGCAAGCCTTGGACTTTCAACAAAAGTCAAAAATGTAGGTTTTCAACTTAGGCAAGTTAATATAGAAAGGTATTAAGCTCAATGATGACCTAGGAAGAACCAAAATGGACCCTAAAGGGCTGAGGATCACCTTTAAGACTCCATGAAATATTAAAAGGGTATTGTAGACCTAATATAGAATAAAGTTTGATGAGTAGAAGTGTAAGGATTATACAAAAAACAATATAAATTAGTTTTGTCTATGGTGGACCTAGTTTCAGGTTTCAAAACAAGGTCAGGAGGCATACACATCAAGGTTCATTGTCAAAGCCCATGATGTAATTATGACCCTTTTTCTCCACACTATCATGACAAATGAACTAGTAAGAGGAATCATTACTAGAATAAAAGCATAATAGATTGATCCAGCTATTGTAACTACATCAACACTGACACTTAACTTGAAAATGACTTGATCCTATCATTGTAACCGAAAAGAGCATCATTATAGAAAATAAGTGGGAGAGTAGAGTTGAGGTCAATAATGACCCATTCAATGCCAAGAAATTCCTATCTCTCATTCCATTCTTTTATATATTCAAGGTTCTAAGCCTTGATTATCACCCCTTAGGCTGTATGACTAGACTCCACCAAAATTGTATTCTACACCTCTTAGAGCAATGAGAAAGACATTCTATAGTGTTTGTCAATCTATGCTTAGTATGTTGTGTTTGCTTGGTATGTAAAGTGGTTTAATCTTCCCTTTGTAGGTCTGAGCTCAACCTAAATGCTAAAAATATTCTTTGCAGGTCATAGAATGTGTCATATCATTGATATCTCAAGGATAGGATAAAATGTTTTTTATAAGTTTCTTCAACTAGACCTTATCTTCATTGTCATCTAGTCTTAGTGCATCAAACTAACCTCTATGTGAAATATTTTTTCTTAGAAATCACAACAAGCATTGTATTAGTTTTATTCATGGTCCATTAGTGTGCTAAGGGTTCAATCTTATGAATGGATATGATAAATTCATGGTGTATAACCACATGTTAGAATAGGTTTTATTTTATGCAACTTCTTTACTCTTTTCATCCCACCTTGCTTAGGTTTTAGAAATTGAGGTCTAAATTATCATATCTGAGGAGTTATCCTCATTAAAAACCCTAGAGGTCTAACCCAAATACAGGTAACTCATAGCCTACAGTCATTCCCATGTTGTATTAGGTTTGAGAGTAGGACTTAAACATTTTTTCTCTCAGCTAGGGTGCAACTGGAGTCTTCAACACATAGAAGGACTAAACTATTATAAACACACGTGGATGTAAGGATATTTATGATGAACATTCACTTATTATGAATATTTTTAAATACTTAGTTGATTAAGGTTGAATAAGGGTTCAAGGTTTTACATGGTTTAATACTAAGTGCAAGAATACTTGAGCTCTAAGAAACTTTTGAGTTGAGATTTTTCAAAGGGGTCCTTTTTCTTATATGAAATGGGGTCATGTTATCCACAACACCATTCTCCATCATAATCCTTGCAACCCATTACTACTACATGGCCCTTTCCAATAAGGGGTTTATACCTCATTGGAAAGATTAATCTCAATTATTTAGATGGTCATAAGCACATAATCACTTCCACTAAGTAGTTTACTAAGTGGTTTGAGGCCATTATGTTAACCTATGTAATAAAAAAACATATTTACAAGTTTATCCCAAATCATATAATTTGTCACTATGGTATACCTTCCAACATTATATCAGATAATGGTAAGTCTTTCAAAAATAAATATGTCAATAGCCTTTACTAGACATACCATATTAATTAAAAATGGTCCACACCATATTATCCCCAAGGTAATGGGCAAGCAGAGGCATCTAATAAAAATATCATCAAAATCCAAAAGAGTTGTCAATTATTCTAGTTGTGATTGGTATTTATATCTTGCTTTATGGGCTTACCATATTAGAATCCATACTCCCATCTATATTCCCATTTTTATGACACTGAGTCCATCTTACCTATTGAAATTGAGCTTCCATCATTAAAAATATTTATACAAAATATTTTTGATGAAAAATAATATCAAATCTCAAGGCTACATGAACTTGATCTCCTAGATGAAAAATGTCTTAATGCCCATAACCATTTGTAATCCTATCAAAACCATATTTTTCATAGATATAATAAGAAAATCAGTTCCAAAGAGTTTGAAATCATAGATCTTGTTATAAAACAAAACCAATGGAACATCAACACCAATAAAAAAAATAAAGATAAGTGTGAACCTAACTGGTCAGGTCCATACATCATCATTATCAAATAGGGATCATGTGCTTATAAACTATTAATAAAATAATAAGATCTTGATGAACTCATGAACATAATGCACCTCAAGTGCTTCCATGCCTTAATAAATCTATTGATATTGTATATATGTATATAAAAGAGAGAGAAAATAATTCATCCAAAAGTGAAAACCATTGTTATGACACTTTGGACAAGTACCATGGTGGAAACTAGTTTATGTCCCCATATGTATACCATTATGTATATCCACCCTAATTACTAGGGGGAATACTGTAACATTATTTCTTCATACATTATCCATTTTTATATATCCTAATTCATTTTTGTATGTCCCATATTTTTAGTTGCTTATGCCATTTTAGTTAAGGTTTGATTTTCAAGGTTACATAGTTACACCTTTGCTCATGTTTTTGGTAGAATCTTATACATAATACTTAGATCAATCACCCATACATACACCAAAACAAAACTTATCCATAATCAAAATCCATCATCCAACATAATTTCTTGGGAGGGTAATTTTCATCTAACCATCATCATCTTACCTAAAATCATCACTTTCCATTTCTTACCTCATTCAGAGAACTATATTAGCCTAAAGTTTGTATGGACTATGTAATAAGCACTCATTTCCATGGAGTATCTAAGGTAAGATAAATCACCACCATTATCCAAAAAATCATTAAAAACTCTCAAAAAAACATTTTGTCCTAAGTTATATACCCTAGTTAACCTTTACATGGATTACCCATTAGATTGTTAACATTGTGAAAGAGCTCACACCTCAAAGGGTTTTACTCTAGCTAAAGACATACACAAATATATTTTCTTTCTTGTTTGTACAAATTGTATGTTTTAATTGATTGTACAATTGTTGTTTAATTTATTGTTTGTTTCCTTACTTGGTTTCATTATTGCTCACACCTTTTATCATTTTTTTATTGTTGTTCTTTGTTGAGTCTAGATCACTATGTGAATTACAAATGTTTTTATTATGATATTCCATATCATGATGCACTAATTATTTAAATTACACCTCTATTAGTCCCTACATGTATAACACATTAGATATCATGGTTTTTTCATATTTTTGGTGAATATTTTCTTACACAATATCAAAATAAAGGTTTCTTAATTCATGTCAGAATATAATGTTGGAAATATTGTTAGAACTCCAAGAAAATTATATACAAAACAAATATCCAAACTATCCCATTTTCATAAAAAAATTGTAATATCTATTTTGATTATTCCTAATAAATGTTAAAAATACTAACATGTGTCAAATATTTAAATTTAGAATAGACAACATCATGTATGCATCTATCTATCTACTACGATCAAGGAATCCAAGAAGGGTGGTTAGATCATATGTTAGTTTCACAATGAAAAGAAATCAAAATGAAAGGAAACACACTAACATGCATAAAACTATCTTGCCTAGATCAAAGGGAGGAGCATGGTGAAGAAAACCAATTAATAAAGCACAACTAAAATGCAAAAAAACATACCTTTCTTACCTTCCTAAAATTCTCCAAGATATTTCTTCATTTGGCTTGCTTGACTTATGCTCAAGAGATCTTTGAAAAATGGAGTTGTGTGGCTCCTTATCCCTTTGGCACCATGGTTTGGATCATGCTTTCTTTATGTAGATTCATGGCTTGGATTGTGATTTTTGGAATTATAACACTCTTTTCATGCAATCTTGCTTTGAAATCTACATTATAACAATACTCTATCCAAGCTCTCCAAATGAAGAGGTCTAAACTTATATTTATAGTTTTAACAACTAACCACAAGCCAAGGTGAGTTAAGGTGTAGTTGGGGCTTGGAATGGGTTCAAACCTTACCTTTTTGAGTTAATTAACCCCAATAGAGTTAAATGGTGGCCAAACCTCATGATTAGCAATGAATAGGCATGGGTGGGATATTTTGAATATTTGACAACTCACAAAAAGGTAATTATGAATTCCTAGGATCTTCTTTGATTTTTGAATTTCCTTTTTGATAATTAATTTTGTTACTCATGGTTAATTAAATTTAGGCATTTAATTTTATTTTAAATTTGATTAATTCTTTTTAGGATTTTTGACATTTTAAATATTTTTGAATTAATTGATGTGTGAATTTGATCCCATTTAATAGTTTTATAAGCCAAATTATATTTTATGAAGCCAAATTTGAGATGTTTGGAAATTATTAGGATAGATGTGCAAAGGTTAGTAAGAATTGATCCAAAGTTGGGTATGAAGCCATTGGTGGCCACTTTTATATATTTATAGTTTTCCCCTATTTCGGAAGGCATTACAAATTATAAGCATAGTAATGTCTTCTCAAAGATTAAAAAAGTTCTATATGCTTATGAATTCAGTGGCAATGGATGAACTATAGGGTGTCCCCTCAAGGGAGTGGTTGGTAAATGGATTGGAAAATAGTCCCTTAAAATAAGGAAACAAGTGGACTAAATAAATGAAAATGATGGGGTTAAATAGACTAATTTTCCCAAAGGTGGTTATAATCAGTGGCATATGGAGCTACTCTAGTTAGGATAGACAAACAAGATGATTTGCCCATAGGTGGTTATAATAATCAACATAGGTAGGATAAAAATATGACCTATTTGGGTATAAGAAAGTGAATTATTTGACCAAAGGTGGTTATAATCATTAACCCTCAAATTGGTGGAAACATAATGATTTTCCCAAAGGCGATTAAAATCATTTCCCAAAGGAGATTAAAATCATTTCCTAAAAGAGATTAAAATCATTGAGAAAGCAAGTGAGATGGTGTTAAATTATTTTCCTAGAGACAGTTATAATCATTAGACCTTGATTATAGTAAATAAGTGGGACACTATATAATGGTTTGCCTAGACGTGGTTATAAGCATTGTATCCTGATAGTGTCAAACATGATATGAAATGATGATGACAAATATGATGATGTTAAACATGATGCAGAGGATAAAGATGAAGTAGGAAACCTACAAGTAGGGAGATGTTCATCTGAACTAATAAGGAAGACAATTATTTCATTGTTTATTTACTCTATTTGGGATATGATTTGGCTTAGGTCACGAGGTTGTTGAAGCTAGTGCCAAGCAAATATCATCATTGTATTTATCGTGTAGACTTCTTGAAGCTAATTTTTGATATAGCACTTGACAGTAGGCATCATGATAGAATATCATGAGGACTTGGATGAAATATGCATAAGGACTGACTTTGATCCAATACTCAAAGGGAAAAATATACCAATGATGAAAACCATGATGACAATGTTGACATATGAATATGGAATGATTTAAGAAGAGTGCACACATAATAACCCAATGTACACACATAGACTAAATCAAGGCAACAATACTTAAAACAAATAAATATGAATATAAACAAACAAACAAAATAAAGAAAAATAAAAAAAAATACAAAGAAAAAATAATGGTTAATCACAATGTTAGTAAAAACTACTTGACACAAACAAGGTGATGAATATTGCCCCTAGAAAATAGGCAATAACTTAACAAAAAATAAGATGAGAGAATATAATAAAAGGAAGGGGGTGGTCGAGTTATCTCTATATGCACTAGGCAAGTAGACACTACCTACATAGTTTCATGGACATAATATCCAAAAAATACTTTGGACCAAATGTAGTTCTCCTAGGAAATGGGATAGAAGAAAAGATTATAAAAAGAAAAACATGATGGATGTGATAGAAGAATATGGGAATGAACTCACAAAATGATGAGAGCATGGGATAAAAAGGACAAAAAAGATGGGAAAAGTAGGTGACAAGTGATTTCTTGTGACTTAGTGAGGGTTACCATAGTCCTTAAGGAAAAGAAGTGGTCAATATTTTTGGTTTTTCTAAATGATTTTGTAAATGTTTTTAGAATTTTGGAGTATCTCAACTTAATCAATAGTGATGAGATATTAAATGCTCTAAGCTCATAAAATCACAAGAGTGTTCAAACTGAAATATTACTCATAAAATGGTGAGAGCATGGCTAAGTGGGATTGAGATGACCTCAAAAAGTATCAAGAACTACCCACATATTCCCAAATAGGCCTCAAGTCATAGTAATTCCACCTTACAATAGAGGAATCTGACTAGTGTAGTATCTAATTCAAATAAAATAGGCATAGTTGGCATAATGACACAATACAACATATGAATGACAAGTTGGTATGTCAAGGCACAATAAAAAATTATTGCCCCTAGTTTGCCCATAGGTGGTTATAACTAGGATACAATGACTCAGATCAATGACACTAATTTTCCCATAAATGGTTATAATTAGTAGCAAAATTAGTGAGACACTGATTTGCCCAAATGTGGTTATAATTAGACCCACAAAAATAAGGCATGGTATATTAAAAATAATAAATGAAGGATGAAACTACCAAAAATTCTATCATACTACTCCAAAATATGTCCTCTGTCTAGAATTCTTGAAATAACTAATGAAACTAATTTGATTCTTTATGCTAAAATTAGAACTAATGGATGAACCAAGGTCAAAAAAGCTAGGTAGGATGGCTAAAAATAGGCTTTGGTCTAATACAGATGGCATGGTAGGATAGAATAGTGGAATGGTAAAGTGATAGGATGATAGATGGTATGAAAAGAATTGGTTAAAAATGGTAAGAGGGTTACCCCCAAGTGATAAGTAAAGATAAGTGGTAGGGCATGGAATAATGACAAAAGGAATGACAAATGGCAGAGGAAAGTTAAATGGAAAAATGGTAAAGGTATGCATTTTTGTCTTGGGTATGGTTTTTTGATTCTATTGATCTTGATAATTTGGATATCCACATCCTAATCAACAAATGAGACAACTAGAATAATCAATCATGTAAATTGCTAGCCCACACCCCTTTTGAATAGCTTATCTATTAAGAACTACCTACAAATTTGGATGTTGAGAATGTTGTTGTGATATTTATAGGTAATTGATTATGTTTCCTTCAAATGTCAAGATAAGGTATCTTTGTAGCCTCTACATAGAAAAATGTAGCCAGGGATGGTATATATAGATAAATGTTGAATGATAGGTTTGATTGGGAAATAGAATGGTGGTTGATAATGGAATGTATAATGGTTTGGAAATAAATGAAGATCAAGATTTTAAACACACATAATGCTGTTGATTATAGATTTGACATAACTTTAGATATGGTAGGGATAAATATTTATGAATATTCTCTTAATAGGACCACCATATTTTTTGATTTTTTGGGCCTGAGAGTAGCTACCATTTGATTATGTTGTATATTGGAAGCTATATTGATTTGATATTTTATTTTGTATTCATCAAGTAGTGAAGAAATTTTGTGCTCAGCTATTAGCACTTTGATGAGGTTTTCAACAATGAAGTTATCTTGATTGTCTCATAGTGCCTCTAAGAAGGTTTCACTAAGGAATGGTAACTTTTGAATTTGATTGTATTCTATCACCTATGAAAAGGTTTCACTAGGATATTGTTCTTCTTCTACATGAATGTGGTCTTGGCCTCCCTAATGTTCTTTAATTGATATGCCACCATGGATGTAGTTTAACAAGGTGTGCTTCTGTCATTCCCAATCGATATTTGTGGGAGATGGAATGTCAATACAATGGCTATGTTGGTTGATGGTAATGGAATGTGGAATGGTAATGAAATGTGAAGAGGCTGTATAATCCTCATAGAATATACTAAGATAACTTGTGTTGAAGATGAAGTAATCATCCTAAAATATAGTATAGGGATCATAAATGTATTCAAATTGATCTATGAGGCATGTGTAACCAATGTTGTAACATCCAAAAATGTATTCTAATTCTAAATCTAAGTTTGACTCAAGGGAATTTGAATCTAATGTTAAACTAATATTGATTTTACTTCTGATGCTGAATTTGATATCAGTTCAAGAATATAACCTGACTCTAATTTAGATTCTTCATCTGGTGTGGACACTTATACAATGATGTCTTGTTGCATTCTTGGTTTGGGATAAGTAATAGTCTATGATGGAATAATGGGCTCTTTGAGAATAGGATTTACTAATAAAGACTACATAAAGACTAGTTTGTCAATGTGAGATTCCTTAATAATGGGAAATAGGTCAAGATACAACTCCTCAGAGATTGGATTTTTAGAGGGAGGCTCTTGAAAAATAGGCATATGGTTGAGGTAATGATTTACCCAAAGGTGGTTATAATATTTAAGAAGTGACTTAGAAAATAATAACTCATCAGAGTGAGAATCCTCGACAATAGGTATAGGATCAGTAGGTGATTCATCACATGTTGACTTATCATAAATGGTTAATTCAAAAAAAAATAAATTAGTTGATTCTCTTGGCCTTGGTTTATGATTAGTTATAAAATATGAGTTTTTAACATAACTTGGTCCTCAAATGATTGGCTCAGGTGGATAGGAATTTATTAGCTTGATTGAGGTACTTATTGGGTTGAAACAAGATAGACAATTGGCTAGGGTTTTCTAAAGTAGGGAAAGGATAGAAATAGTTTAATAATGATCAATGGTTGGATAATGAGAGGGAATTTTAGAGATTTGTTTCTTGAAAAAGCTAAAGGATAAAGTCCTAGAATAGAAATGGTAGGGCATTAAAAAGCTTGATTACTCACACAAGCCAAATGATAGAGTCCTTGAATGATATGGATAGGATGATGAAAAGATTGGTTACTATAATAAGCCAAAGGATGAGGTCCTAAAATTATATAGACAAGGCATTGTGGAGTTTGGTTATTCACATAAGCCAAAGGATGAAGTCTTGGAATGGTAATGGTAGGGTATTGTGGAGCTTGGTTTCTTGCACAAGCTAAAGGATAAGGTCCTAAATGACAAGTTTGAGAGGGCATTATGGAGCTTGATTTCTTACACAAGCCAAAGGATGAGGTATTATAATGACAAGGGTATTCCTTGGAGGGTTAATGGTATATTCAAGGGAATAGACACCATAATTGGTGAGATGATGAACATCGTACATCAGCTGACCAATAGAAGGTACCACCAAACACAATTCTTAGATTTATTCCCATTTGGATTGATTATTTCAAGGAGGATATGGATCTTCCTCCCAAATAACATTATCCTTATCCCATCAGGGGTCTCTAGTTGGATTTTGTGGATCTTGACTTTATTCCCCATATTGATTGTGGTAAGGAGGGTATGGATCCTTCTCATAAACCATATTATCTTCATAAAGGTCTTCAGTAAGACCATAAAAATTAAATTCATTTTGTGTAGTCATTCCATCATAACTTGGATTTTATGTGAATCCACCATAAGTGTATCTAGACATATTCACATCAATGATAATTCTCCACAACGAAAAATATTAGAGTTATATAAACTCTAAAAAATAGTGTCCAAAGGACAAAAGGTTCAAACCTAGTCTAACTTGGTCAAGGGTGGAGCTATATCTCTAAAACATATATGTAAAGACTTGGTAAAAATAGTATAACATAAAATGTCTAATGTTAATTGTCTCACACAAACAAGGTCAAGTAAAATTAACTAAAGACAAGATGCCAAAGTCTAGGTTCAAAGATGCTCTAAATAGGTCTAAACTAGGAAAGGTAAAAGAGTTTCTAGGACTTTTAGACAAATGTGGAATCAAAATCTAGGCTCAAACAAGGAATGATTTAGGACTTTTGGCCAAATTAAGCATCCAAATCTATACTTAAAATAAAGAGGATTATTTTAATCTAACAAACTTGGAACACTTTGGAATAAATAAGGCACTTGATTCTAGACATAAATGTGATCAAATATATATAATGCACTAAACAAAAGGTATTTGAAGATAGATTGATTATATCAAACAAAGGCACAAACAATATATTTTACATATTTGGGTAATCAATTAACTTAAGTTATGTAACCCAAAGGAGAAAGATCTATGTATCATCCCCTATGTTTTGAGGCCTAAACATAAATCAATCAATGTTTGGATCTAAACTTGTAAAAGGTAATCAAAGACTAAAATAAGGAGAACTTAGTTTTTAATGACCAATAATCTAAGAAAATTTGAATAACATGATTTTAATAAACAAAGATCCAACAAGACACATGAATTTGGTTTCAATAATGACAAATTTGGACACAAGACAAGACAAGTCTATTGAAATAATTTGGATAATGTAACAATGTTATCACTCCAAAAAGATGTGACAATGGTTTATTTCAAAGACGTGTAAGGCACAAGACTTGAAATTAATTGGGAAGCATAACATTACCCATCTCAATAAAGTTCTATACTCAATATTTTTGATACAAACGTTTTATAAGTTAAATCAAATTGTTAGGTGGATGACATAATGCGTCCTCAAGCAATGGAGTAATGTAGACAAACAAAATCATTCATGAAATGGTATAAACAATAAATTTTTAGATCTAACACACCAATAAATAAAATATTAAATGACCAAAATATAACTAAGTATAATCTTCCTAGATCCTATCAAGGTGTGGTAAAATGGGGTTGACTAAAACTTACAAGTTATGACTATCTAGATTGATCCCATGTGTGGATAACACAAGAGAAGCATCACATCACTTAAGTTCATAATGATCAACTTATCATACAAGGGTCTATTCCTTTACATGATAATACCATCCTTGGACTGCTTAGTGGTATCCCTTGGTTGACCAGACCTTACTCAAATCTTCATTACAAAAGGAAAGGTTACTAAAAGAAAGGTTAGCTACTCAACCCCCTGGCTCAAGGAGTATGTGTTTCCATATTTGTATACCCTATCATGGAGCATGGTTGAAATAATTCCAGGAGATGAAACCCCAAGTTAATGCTTCCATAGAGAACCCATGAGAGATAATGAAATCCCATTTACAAGATAAAATGCATGAAAATAAATATTAGTAGAAAGTCTTCAGGGTTGCTTTTAGATCACCCAATACCATTCAAGTTTTAGGGATATCCTAGGCAAATTTATTTCAACACCTTAGACTAGGAACTAAATTCAATGAAAATACACTTTTAATCCCATGAGTTCCCTATAGAGGATGGGTGAGAGCATACATGCACAATTATTTTTGTGAAAACAAATAATCAATAAAATTTTTGTAAATAATTGTGAGTGAAGTTTTATTTTAGACACCAAATTGAAATGTGATGATGTTTGTTACTTGGCCCCTTGGATTAAGTGTGAAATATTGAAACAATTTCAAAAATTAAGAAACAACATCTGTGTTCATTTTAAGCCCAAAATTTTAAATATTCAAAACTTATCCCAAGTTCATTTTTAAACAACAAAAAGTAAGTGTTCAAGACTTAAGAATTATTTTTAAGAACCAATAATGAAGTGTTTCTAAGACTTCTCCATCCTAAATCCTTTTAAACATCAAAATCCAAATGTACAAGACTTAACATGTTCATTTTAGTTCCCAAATTGAAATGTGAGTGATTTAGGTAGATTCTTTTTAAAAGCCCCCCAGAAAAGTTCTTTAGCTAAACTAGCAAATTTATGTCCCAATCACATCCATGACCTACAATTATTAGATAGTAACCTTATAATTTGAAGAACTTTTTATTGTGAGAAAATGAACATTGAAAAATTAGCTCCCAAGTTTTATTTTTGAAAACATAGTGACCATGCTCAGTCAAAAATGATTGATACCAGTTCAAGACAACCATGACTGGTCGGTCTCAAAGAGAACTGATGTCGGTCATGAAAAATTGATGCTGGCCAATTAAGACCATCATCAATTACCTATGAACTTGAATGCAAAACCATAAAATATGAAAACATTAGGTTAGTCCAAAGTTAGATAAAAACTTCTCAAAACTTGTAAGGAGATGATTAGCCAAAGAAAATACAATTCAATGAAACCAAGACACAATAATTAGAAACTTTAAAAAGATTCAAAATCCTATTTCAAAATTTTGTTAAAAATTTATTCAACTTGAAGGTAAATTGATAGCATATTTTTAAAATTTAATAGAAAACATGTGGTTTTAAAAAAATCATCAACTATGGAGTCCGTAGACCCCAAATGAAGCTTTGAAAGATGGCCTATTAGCTTTTTGTCTTGCATAGTGACTGAGATTAGTTTCAGGATGTACATAGTGACCGATATTAGTTATATAAGACCAATGTCAGTTAGTAAAAAATTGATGCTAGTTATATAAAATTTATGTTGGTCTCTATGTAAACTTGAGTGAACACAAAAATTAAAAATATAGCAAAACCAAAGCTAAAACTATAATTTTGAATGAATTCAAGCATTCTCTTGTCATTTTTTGAGGTGCATATTCATCTTATTAGTATGTGGGATGATATAAGTCCCATCAAGCATGCCATTTGTGATCAAGGAATCCAAGAAGGGTGGTTAGATCATATGATAGTTTTAAAATGAAAAGAAATCAAAATGAAAGGAAACACACTAACATTCATAACACTATCTTTCCTAGATCAAAGGGAAGATCATGGTGAAGAAAAAAAATTGATATAACATACCTTTCTTACCTTCCGTGAATGCTCTAAGATATTTCTTCATTTGGATTACTCGGCTTATGCTTAAGAGATCTTTAGCAAATGGAGTTGTGTGGCTTCTTCTCCCCTTGGTACCATGGTTTTGCTCATGATTGCTTGATTTAACTTCATGGGTTGGCTTGTGATTTTGACATTATAACACTATTATCATGCAATCCTGATTTAAAACTTGCATTATAACATTACTCTATCCAAGCTCTCCAAATGAAGAGGTCTAGGCTTGTATTTATAGGTTTAACAACTAACATCAACCCAAGGTGAGTTAAGGTGTAGTTGGTGCTTGGAATAGGTTCAAACCTTACCTTTTAGAGTTAATTCACCCCATTAGAGTTAAAATGTGTCCAAACCTCATGATTAGTAGTGAATAGGCATGGGTGGGATATTTTAAATATTTGACAACTCACAAAAAGGTAATTATGAATTTCTAGGATATTCTTTGGTTTTTAAATTTTATATTTGATAATTCATTTTATTTCTCATGGTTAATTCAATTTAGGTATTTGATTTGATTTTACATTTAGTTAATTATTTTTAGGATTTTTGTCATTTTGAAGATTTTTAAATTAATTGATGTGTGCATTTGATCCCATTAAATTATTAGAAAAATTGTATTTTATGAAGCCAAATTTGAGATGATTGGAAAGTCTTAGGCTAGATGTGAAAAAGTTGGTAAGAATCAATCCAAATTCTGGTATGAAGCCATTGGTGGCCACATTTAGATGTATACATGTACTTCATCTATCAAAATACAACATCCATAAACATAAGCCAATCCATAATCATGTCTATCTACCAATAATAAATCAAATCCATGATATATAATAATATGATCAATAATCATTAATCTATGTAATCAATTATTATTATTATTATTATTATTATTATTATTATTATTATTATTATTATTATTATTATTATTATTATTATTATTATTATTATTATTATTATTATTATTGTGCATCAATCAACTCAATCAATCATCCATAATTGTTTCTTAATATTTCCATTCAATCTCTTGCACTTATCAATTAGGACAGGCAAAACCACAAAATATATCATTTTCCCCATCAATCAATTAATCAATCACTCAATAAATTAATCAATCCAATCCAAGCTCATAGATTTAAAAAAGGATATATCATTTTCTAAATCCAATTCTTACATATATAATTTCTTGGGTCACATCAGGGCATGTGGCTTATCTCAAGATATATCATTCTTGCAATCCATTCATTGCATATATCATTACTTTAGGCAAATCAATCCATCATTGAATCCAATCATAATATGCCTATATTAGTTCAAGTAGGTTAATTAAATCCATGGGTTAATCTCATTCAACCATCACATCCATAACATAATTCTCCTCTTATCACCTCATTTTCTCTTCTAATCATACTACTAATTCATCGAATTACTTGATATCTTTATTTCATCTTGGAAATCAATCTAGTAAAATTTATCAATCATTCTTGGAAAATTTATTTATCCTTTTATAACTCAAAAATTACTAATGAGATATATCATTCTCACATGCACTCTTTTTCATATATCATTTCTTAGGGCACAATCTAAGTGTTGCAGCTTAAAAAATGAGAAATCTTACTTTTAATCAAGTTTCTAACACCTATCCACTTAGTTTAAATCATTTTACATATGCATACAATCATACAAACATTTTATTGATACTTGTAATTCTATTTATATGGTGATATTACCTATATTATTTATCCATATATCCATATATCCTTCATTTCAAGTGTTTGTTCTTATCCATTCTCTCGTATGAACACTCGAGGGGACATCATTTAGTCATTCAAAGCCATCTAGGGCATCATATTTATATATCCATTTAAACTCTACTTTTTTATTATTCTTTGAAAATAAATTTATTCTTTTAATCACAAAACCCTTTCAAAGAGGGACAAATGTAGACACCTAAATTATGCCACATTTAGTTTCATAATCAACAATCCTTAATATGGACACACTAACTCAACTGCCACCCTACATTTGAATTTCCCATGAACATCATTTCCCTCCCTTTTTAAAATAATTTATTAATCCACATTAATTAATTAATCATGTACATATATTACATAAAATTAATTAAAATATGGAATTTATACCTCATCCAAACATCTTCCACACTTCTCTCAACCAAGTGTTAAGTCATCTAACTGATTCCTTAAAATTGAGTCATTATTGAACATTTAAAATACCATGGTTAGTCACTCAACTAACTTGACCCATTCTTGAAGATTCATTCAAGTACCAACTAACTTTCTCCTCTTCCTCACATACATGGTAATTAATCATCATCCATTGAGATGAGGACTCAAATCCAACCGTTGATAAATATCATTATCAAATAAATCTAAATTATTCTCAACATGTCATTTAGTCACCTATAAAGCTATAAATGGAAGTGTCATCCTCCATTTTCATAATCCACCTTCAAACTATCAAATTTCTATCATTTTCATTTTATGCATCCATTGAGAAATCAAGTTTATGCACTCATATGCTTCCCAACTTACCTTTTTTAGGAGAATGAACTGAGCACCCAATTGAGCATCCACATTTAAATAAAAAAAATTCAAAGATCACAATGGAGAAGGTGATGTTGTACTTTACTTATATGGTTTTGTAAGTATTTTTTTACTTTTATTTCTTTTTTATATTAGTTCTATTAAAGGTTTAGTTTGGATTTATAATAAGATTTGTATGCATGCCATTTTATTAATTTTATTAGATTTGTAATTTTATCTATCACATTGATTACAATAGATAAAATTCATTTCAAATAATCTACTAATAAAAATAATCTGTAACACCAAATAAGTGTTACATCTATAGACACTATTTCTAAATTATATATCACCTCAATCTTGTACACTTGACAAACTTAGACCTTGGTTTTTCCTCTTATTTATGGACCTCTACCACTTTTATAAGTCTCAAATATACTCTATTTTGTGGCCCTTATTATATATATTATTCAAAAAAGTCTTATGTTTATGACCTAGACCTTCTATTTTGCCCAAAATATTTAAAACTTGCTTATCTTCCACCTCTGCAAGTTTTGAGTCTATAGCTACTTTCTTATTCCCTAGACACTAGTGTCTAGGATAGACAACTACATTGATGCTAGTTTCCTACTCTGATACAAGTGTTTAGTGACCTAAAGTCATCTAGTTTTAAAATTAAATGTATCCTAATGGTCATCTTAAGTGTTCAATGTGAATTACTTCTCCAAATGGATTGATATAAATACAAGATCAACATTCATTCATTTCTCACCTATACAAGACTAAAAGACACCAATGCAACTTACCAAAAGCATTCTATCAAACATTCAATTGAGAAAAGTTTCCATATTTTCTCTTATTTCCATATCAATCATAAGAACAACAAATATATAGGTCTGAAGTAATGAAAGATTAGTCTAAGAGCATATTTTTCAAGTTACAAGTTAGGTCATTATCATACTTATTTATCTCATATTACATGATTCACATACAAGCCAACACATAGGAGAGAATGACACTAGTCTATGGACCTCTTTGAAATTTTTTTTTGTAGGAAACACTATTGATATAGGGATATGTGGGGTTAGCTCAACATTGTGTGCCCACTGACCCATTTTCCCCCAAGGTCACCGTGAAGATGAAGAACTAGGGTTTTGAAAATTCATGAGGAGTGACTATCCATGATCCAAATTTAAATTAACTAGAACAAAGATAAAGACAAACCTAGAATCATTCATGTGGTCACATATTTTTTATGTAGGTATTTCATATAAGACACCTACATTGAACCTAGACACTAGCATCAATGTAACCATTTTAGGCTAATAGAAGTTCCTATAGCTTTAGAGGAACTAAAATCATAATTTGACAATTGTTCCATAATCATATTCTAGTCTATTTTCTACCCATTCTAAATCTATAACTATATTAGCATCAAAAATAGATATGTACATTATTTATTTGTCATTTCTATATCTAGCATAGTTGTACTTACTATTTTAACATAACTTATCATAATAAATTTATTATATGTTATATATGAGTTTAACATCTAATTATCTTGCTAGAGAGATAGTTTATCACCCTTGTACATTATATTATCTCTATCCCATTTAACCCTAGATAAACCCATATGTAAAAACCATTTTAGGGTTACACATTTTGTGAACATGATCTTTGAACATCAAACCCTAAGAAGATTAGGGTAATCTAATTATTTTATTACTGATCCTTAGCTGCTATAATTTTTAAATCATGTTTCCTAAAGATATCTCTACTAATTATTTCATCATCTAATATTTTATAATGGTTATTACTTGTTATATCTCATGCTTGATTAAATTGGTTTGATATATAAGGGATTCAAAACCTTCATTCCTCTATACTCCTTGTTCTAATTTTTATAATGAGATTTTATATATCACTACAAAAAACCAAAGGGAGTGCATGAAATAATCATCCCATACTACCCAATCCAAGGATATTATTTCCAAATCCTCACTCTTAGACTTTTTACACAATTCATTCCATTACAAGGATATCCTTTTGGATACACTGCGTATGGCTATACACACTTGTAATGTGAAACCACCATATGTGGCCTCTATCTTAAATTCTATAAAATGGACCAAGCATAATATATCATTCAAAAAGGAGTATTTACCACCTCAACATGTTATAAACAACTATTTTCCACTCTACTTCTAGGTTCACATTTGTAATAAAATGATAAAATAAGTTCTTGTGGACATTGGTTTAGGACTCAACATTTTAAACATATTATTTATATCCTTAATTGGCATTAGACCTTTAGATTTGGAACCATATAATATGAGAATCAAGGGATTTGATAATATTTCACATTGAGTATTGGGACAAATAACATTGAATATCATCATGGGTCCTAATACATTACCCACCTTATACCGAGTTATGACAAATGATTTAAATTATAACATTATTTAGGACAACCTTGAATATTTGATATGTATGCATTTCCATCTATGTTTCATGCATGCTTAAAATTTATTTATCAAGGATCCATTTACACATGTCCAATGGATACTAATCCCTTCAAAAATTGTGCAATAGTCCAACAACCTAATAATACTACACTGCAATCCTATAATCCTAATTTTAGTTCTTGATATTTACTCAAATATCAGTACAAGGGACAAGGGTTGGGTAAAAATGAGTAAGGTATATCTTAGACCATTAATCCTATAAATAATAAAAACTAACAAGGTTTGGGTTTTGTATAAAAATCTATAAGATGCAAGCATATCTCTCATAGTACAATTTTTTTTGAAAAGGCCAAAATATAGTCTATACATTCCTCTACCACTAAGCTCAAATTGGTCAATCATCATCTAATAAATGATGGTGCTTCCCTATAAATTTTGACACTAGATGATTTTTCTAATATAAATCATTACTAGTGTAGTTTGAGGCATATGAGGATCTCCCTTCCTTCTATCATAATAATAAGTTTTCTCATGCATCCTCTACTCATGCTTACTTTGGTGAGAATGATGGTATCAATATCCAATATAATTAATAAAAAACTATTCCTACTACAACATTTATCATAGAGAGATTGAGTTTGTTAAACAAATAAACAATCAAATATAACTTTAGAATAGGCAAGGACCCTCAACCTATTTTAATTGCATAAATGATGCAATATGATGAAGGAAAAACTTATTGATAGATCCTCCATGATTTTACTAAACTTTTTGGTTGGGTTTATTTAGATATGCTAAGGATTTATCCATCAGTTGTAATGCATAACATATTATTGTACATAGATGTAAAAATGACAAAACAAAAAAATGCATCCTAAAGTGGCTTTATTATTAAAAGATGAAATTCAAAATATTTTAGATGCTATATTTATATGAGACATTGAACATTCTAACTAGGTGTCCAACATTGTCCCTATTACAAAACCCAATGGTGAAATTCATTATTGCACTGATTACCATGATTTAAACAAGTCTTATCCTAAACATGATTTTCCATTACCTAATATTGACATGATTATAGATTATATAGTTTTATATGAGATATTTTTTTTATGGATGGATTCATTGGATATAAAAAATCAAAATTAGCCCCATAGTTCAAGTAAAGATTACATTTACCACTCCTTGGAGTATATTTTGTTATACAATCATGCCTTTTGGATTAAAAATGTAGGAGCCACATATCAAAGGGCCAAGAATCATTTATTTCATGATTTTATACATAAAAATACTGATGATTATGTTGATTATTTACTAACTAAATCCAAACATCACTAATACCATGTTACTGATTTGCAAAAAATATATGAGCACTTGTGAAAGTTCAATGTTTGATTAAATCCAAAAATTATGCCTTTGGAGTATCTTAATAAAATCTCATAAGATACATTATTTCTTAGCATGACATTGAGGTTGATCCAAAAAGGGTAAAATCTATTGTATAAATTTCATCTCTAATCAATCTAAAATAATTATGATGTTTGCAGGGCTGAATTTAGAATATTTGAAATTTCATTGCTTAGTTGACTAATAAAATAATTCCTTTCATGCATTTTCTAAAAAGGACACAAAATTCATGTGGGATGATGTGTGTCAACAAAGTTTTGATAAAATAAAATCATATTTATCAAACCCATCAGTACTTGTGCCTCCTATTCTAGATAGACCATTAATTTACATATCAATCACCCATGTTTCCCTTAGGGCCTTCTTAACACAATTTTATGATAATCACAAAGAGCATGTAATATATTATATTTGTCACTAGGTAGTCAATTATGAATGCAAATATATAGCAATAGAAAAACTATGTTTAGACTTAGTTTTTACTACTCAAAATCTATGAAATTATTTGTTCAGTAATGAGTTTCATGTTATAATTAAAGAAGATCCATTAAAGTTCATTATAAATAAAACAAACCTAACCAGATGTATTGAAAAATGGGTGATGTAGCTTATAGAGTTTGATCTCAAATTTGTAACTAAAAATTCAATAAAAAGTCAAGTCATAATTGACCAATTGGCTACAACTTCCTTACCTGATTCTTTTCCACTCACATAATATGTCTGTGATGAGTTCAAGGCATATAATGTATATTTTAATCCATGGACAATGTTCTTCAATGGATCAAAATGTAGAGAAGGGGTAGGTGCTAGTATTGTATTTTGTACCTCTAAGGATGAATACATGCATTTTTCTTACAAATCATCCTTTTCTTGCACCAAAAATATAACTGAATATGAGGCTTTGATTACCAGATTATCCATAACACATAAGCTTCATATAAAACATATCTAAATTTTTAGCAATTCCCAACTAGTTGTTAATCAAGTTACCAATCATTACCAAACCAAATAAGAGCATCTTTGGTCATATAAAGAAATAGTAGATAAACTCACAGAGACATTTTATACATTTTCTATTGATAGTATTCCATGTAGAGATAATTGCCATGTTAATGTCATGGCAAGTGTAACATCCATGATGGTTTTCTATATTAATGATGATCATATAGAGTATCATACCATAGTTATAATATCCTTCCATTTATTTTGATAAAATGAATATCAATGGATCAAAATGTAGAGTAGGGTCAGGTGCTAGTATTGTGTTTTATACCTCTGAGTGTGAATACATGCATTTTTCTTATAAATTAGCATTTTCTTGCACCAATGATATAACTAAATATGAGGCTTTGATTACTAGATTATCCATAGCACATAATCTTCATATAAAATATATCTAATTTTTTGGCAATTCCCAACTAGTTGTTAATCAAGTTACCAATCATTACCTAACCAAATAAGAGCATCTTTGGCCATATAAAAAAATGGTAAATAAACTGACAAAGAAATTTGATACATTTTCTATTGATAGTATTTCAGGTAAAGATAATTTCCATGCTAATGTCATGGCAAGTGTAACATCCATGATGGTTTTTTATATTAATGATGACCATATAGAGTATCATACAATAGTTACAATATCCTTCCATTTGTTTTGATAAAATGAATATCAATGGATCAAAATGTAGAGAAGGGGCAGGTGCTAGTATTGTATTTTACACATCTGAGGGTGAATACATGCATTTTTCTTACAAGTTAGCCTTTTTTTACACCAACAATATAAATGAATATGAGGCCTTGATTACCAAGTTATCCATAACACATAAGCTTCATATAAAATATATCTAATTTTTTGGCAATTCACAACTAGTTGTTAATCAAGTTACCAATCATTACCAAACCAAATAAGAGCATCTTTGTCCATATAAAGAAAGGGTATATAAACTCATAGAGACATTTGATACATTTTCTATTGATAAGATTCCATTTAAAGATAATTTCCATGCTAATATCATGGAAAGTGTAACATCCATGATGGTTTTTTATATTAATGATGATCATATAGAGTATCATACTATAGTTACAATATCCTTCCATTTCTTTTGATAAAATGAATATCAATGGATCAAAATGTAGAGAAGGGGCAGGTGCTAGTATTGTATTTTGTACTTCTGAGGGTGAATACATGCATTTTTCTTATAAATTAGCCTTTTCTTGCACCAATAATATAACTGAATATGAGGCCTTGATTACCATATTATCCATAACACATAAGCTTCATACAAAATATATCTAATTTTTTAGCAATTCCTAACTAGTTGTTAATCAAGTTACCAATCCTTACCAAACCAAATAAGAGCATCTTTGGCCATATAAAGAAATGGTAGATAAACTCACAGAGACATTTGATACATTTTTTATTGATAGTATTCCATGTAAAAATAATTGCCATGCTAATGTCATGGAAAGTGTAACATCTATGATGGTTTTTTATATTAATGATGATCATATAGAGTATCATATCATAGTGACAATATCCTTTCATTTATTCTAATAAAATGAATATCAATGGATCAAAATGTAGAGAAGAGGCAGGTGCTAGTATTGTATTTTGTACTTCTGAGGGTGAATACATGCATTTTTCTTACAAATTAGCCTTTTCTTGCACCAATAATATAACTAAATATGAGGCCTTGATTACCATATTATCCATAACACATAAGCTTCATGCAAAATATATCTATTTTTTTAGCAATTCCTAACTAGTGGTTAATCAAGTTACCAATCATTACCAAACCAAATAGAGCATATTTGGCCATATAAAGAAATGGTAGATAAACTCACAGAGACATTTGATACATTTTATATTGATAGTATTCCATGTAAAAATAATTTCCATGCTAATGTCATGGAAAGTGTAACATCCATGATGGTTTTTTATATTAATGATGATCACATAGAGTATCATACCATAGTGACAATATCCTTCCATTTCTTCTGATAAAATGAATATCAATGGATCAAAATGTAGAGAAGGGGGAGGTGATAGTATTGTATTTTGTACCTCTGAGGGTGAATACATGCATTTTTATTACAAATTAGCTTTTTATTTCACCAATAATATAACTAAATATGAGGCCTTGATTACCATATTATCCATCACACATAAGCTTCATACAAAATATATCTATTTTTTTAGCAATTCCTAACTAGTTGTTAATCAAGTTACCAATCCTTACCAAACCAAATAAGAGCATCTTTGGCCTTATAAAAAAATGGTAGATAAACTCATAGAGACATTTGATACATTTTCTATTGATAGTATTGCATGTAAAAATAATTGCCATGCTAATGTCATGGAAAGTGTAACATCCATGATGGTTTTTTATATTAATGATGATCATATAGAGTATCATACCATAGTTACAATATCCTTCCATTTCTTCTGATAAAATTAATATCAATGGATCAAAATGTAGAGAAGGGGTAGGTGCTAGTATTGTATTTTGTACCTCTGAGGGTGAATACATGAATTTTTATTAGAAATTAGCCTTTTCTTGCACCAAAAATATAACTGAATATGAGGCCTTGATTACCATATTATCCATAACACATAAGATTCATATAAAACATATCTAATTTTTTGGCAATTCCCAACTAGTTGTTAATCAAGTTACCAATCATTACCAAACCAAATAAGAGCATCTTTGGCCATATAAAGAAATGGTAGATAAACTCATAGAGACATTTGATATATTTTTTATTGATAGTATTCCACGTATAGATAATTACCATGCTAATGTCATGGCAAGTGTAACATCCATGATGGTTTTTTATATTAATGATGATCATATAGAGTATCATACCATAGTTACAATATCCTTGCATTTCTTCTGATAAAATGAATATCAATGGATCAAAATGTAGAGAAGGGGTAGGTGATAGTATTGTATTTTGTATCTCTGAGGGTGAATACATGCATTTTTCTTACAAATTAGCCTTTTATTGGACCAAAAATATAACTGAATATGAGGCCTTGATTATTAGATTATCTATAACACATAAGCTTCATATAAAATATATCTATTTTTTTGGCAATTCCCAACTAGTTGTTAATCAGGTTACCAATCATTACCAAACCAAATAAGAGCATCTTTGGCCATATAAAAAAACGGTAGATAAACTCACAGAGACATTTGATACATTTTATATTGATAGTATTTCTTGTAAAGATAATTGCCATGCTAATGTCATGGCAAGTGTATCATCCATGATGATTTTTTATATTAATGATGATCATATAGAGTATCATACCATAGTTAAAATATCCTTCCATTTATTCTAATAAAATGAATATCTTGGTCATTCTTATTGTTACTCATAGTACTATAAACATAGAATGGTATAATGATATTTACAATTTTATCTATAAAGCCTATATACCAAACCATTTTGTATGAAATTATTAATCAAAAATACTTGAATCATTTAATTATGTTATTATTGTAAATAATTTATTCAAATTAAGTTTTGATGGATAATTAATTTGATGCTTAAACAAAGATGAGGCCTATACTACACTCTTGGAAATACATGATAACAAGTGTGGCGGTCATTTCAACAGATGTGCCATGTCTCAAAAATTATTATATGAAGGCTATTATTGGCCTACCATAAAGCAATAATGCATCAAACATGCAAAAATATGTCTACAATGCCAAAAATATATCAATTTGAATAATGCATCATCACATGAGTTACATCTAATTCTTTCACCATGGCTTTTTTCCTTATGGGGTTTTAACTTAATTATAAAGGTTAATATGGTATATACTTTTAGACATAAATCCATCATTACATTTACATAATATTTTATAAAATGGGTCGAAGCAATTATACTTGAGATTACCATAGGGGATGACATATGCATATTTATGATGACAAATATTATTTCTCATTTTGGCATACCTTCAACTATTGTTTTTGATAATAGATCATTAGTT
This sequence comes from Torreya grandis, assembly GCA_037957365.1. NCBI lineage: Eukaryota > Viridiplantae > Streptophyta > Pinopsida > Cupressales > Taxaceae > Torreya > Torreya grandis. The sequence goes on along the minus strand of JARHVA010002438.1, from coordinate 195,314 downwards.
AAAAATAAGATGGTAAAATGATTTTATAGTAAATTCAAGATTAAACTTACCTTTTATACATCTTATTACCCACATGGTAATGGCTAGGCAAAGGAAACCAATAAGACAATGATCAAAATACTTGGTAAAATAGTTAGATTATATAACAATGATTGGCACCATCGGATGTTATATGATTTATGGACATACCAAACTAGTGTCTACACACCTACTTAGGCTACACCTTAATATTTAATCTACATTACAAATGTTGTTTTACTAATTGAACTTGAGATCCCATCTTTGGGTGTTTCTCTTAAAGACATTTTCAAAGATAATGAATACTATGAAAAGTGATTTCATTAGTTAGAGTAGTTGAGTACAAAACACACATACTACTAAACACTTATGTGTCTATTTAGACTATGTAAAATGAGCATATAATTTTTTTTTTTGGCCATGTAACTTTGATGTGGGTGACTTGGTACTAAAAAAAATCAAAAGAATACCAATGTTAAAAAAGATAAAAGGAAGATTCAAACCAAATTAGTTGGGACCATTCACAATTACAAAAAAGTTGGGAAAAAGGCGTATATTACCTTGCTATACTTGAAGATTTAAAAAAAAAAGTTCCAATGAAAATTATGCACTTTCATAAATATATTACACAAGAAATTTTTAAATATTCTAAAAGTACCAAAAAAATTAAAAACATTCCACAATTCAAAAATACTTTCAATACCCACATATTCTATTAGATCTTTGGTATCTATATGTTAGTTCCATGTTAATGGATGACATATCAGTTACTTCTACATACAAATGTGTGTCATGCTTCTACCTGAGTGTGATACAAACATACACATATACATGATATATTTGTATTTCAAATGTTAGGCCTTACCTCTATTCATTCCATATGGACATTGGTGGCATCCACATCTATGATTATGATACTTTGAGGTTATATCATCCTATGGTCACTCTAAATTATCATGTTTTGAGCTCATATATGTACTTACACATGCATTTATAAATGAATATATATTTCATAGGGTACTTAATATGATATACACTTGACATTTTTATAACATGTTTGATTCATGGGCTATTATGATATGTTTATACTGGTTGCTTATGATTTTCTTTATGCACTTCCTTGAGTGTCTTATATTGCTATTATATTGCTTGTTTGAGCATTTGAATATGCTCCTTTATTTTTTTCTATATTCATATTTTTTTTTCTTTAACATTTAAACATGTCATTATTTGTTTCATAGACATTTGAATATATCATTATTAATTTTTTGGACATTTGATTAACTCATATCCCTTTGATTGTGTGGCATTTGAACATGCCCCTTATTTGTGATCTCCTAAGACCATTATATATTGAATTTATTTTGAGTGATCTTGTATGTGTGTTTATTTTCTTATTTATATTATATTATTACTATCTAGATGTTTCTATGATCTTTACCATGCATCTTAGACCTTCATGTGATCACATTGTCCCATGAACTTAGATGATACATTAATCTAGACATTTCCTTCTTTATGATATATGGATATAGTCATATATTATTTAGTTATATTATCCTTTTAAAGTGAGGTAACTACCAACTTATATTCTCATCTCATATCAAATAAAGGCACATCAGTGAATACATTTCATAGAGACATATTCTTCACATTTAGTACAATTTTTCATATCTAATGGGGGCATACATTAAAATCATGTTATCCACATTTATTCAATATTTGGTACTTATATCAATATTTATATTTAGTGGGAGCATGTCATATAGGCATGGATTACACATATTAACAGTTTTTAGATTCAATGGGGGCATGATTTGGAAGCATGTTTTCCACACTTATTTAATATTCAACATCTCTAGATTATAGTGGGGACATGTTCTACACATTGACACTTATTTAAATTTTTATATTTCTCTATATATAGTGGGGGAATGATTTGTAATAATTTTATCCACATTTACATAATTTCTAATTTGGCCAAAGCACATAGATATATAATTTAGATTCATAGTTGTGGTAGAATTCTATACATTAGTACTATTGTTATACATTGTTTTAGCATGAGACATATCTAAGATGCATATGTTATGAAATGTTCACCTAATATTAAAAAATAAAAATCAGTTTTAGATTTCAAAACTCTTCTATCGACTATTACCATATCATGGAATTTTATGCACTAATACTTAGGATGAACTGTTACATACTATATTGAACCAATCTACTACAGTAGTTTGTTCACTTTTGGTATGGTTAAGGTGATTAAATCACTCAATCTTACCAATTTTTAAAGTTAGACTTGATTGTATCATATATCCTCACCAAGTTATAAGTATCATTAGGTTGTATGATTGAGATAATCTCAACTGCTAGGTGGTGACTCACTTTTTTTACAAGGTTGGGGGTATGTGCCTTTCAATCTCTCTCTATCTCCTTAGATATATAAACTATATATATATATATATATATATATATATATATATATATATATATTCCTAATCCTAGTTTTATATCCTTACAATGATATATCTTTTTCAAATCAACTTGATAATAAGCAAGGTGGTTACATTGATACACATGTGTACTTTAAACCTTACTCTTTCAATTTTAATATTTTAAAATATAGATTATATGCATTGATTATATAATGTAACATTCTCTTGGGTTTAGGTCATTCACCAAAAAATTACTCAAGTTAGGCTTACACAAAGACAAGGTGTGTCATACACACCTAGGTACACATTCATTTTTTTTAAATAATAATTTCATTACTAGTTTAAATGTGGGGGGGGGATGTAGACATTATTTTTGAATTATATAACACCTTAGTCTTGTACACTTGGAAAATTTAGACCTTGGTTGTTCATCTCATTGCTTGATATCTCTCACTTTTATAAGTCTCACATCTTCTCTATCTTGTTCTCCTTGGTCTATATCTTTATTCGACAAATCTTATCTTCATGACCCAAACCTTTAATCTTTCCCAAAATTATTAAAACCTACTTATCTTCCATCTCTTTAAGTTTTGAGTCTATACCTACTTTCATGTTCCTTAGACACTAACATCTTGGATAAACATATACATCAATGCTAGTGTCTTGATCCAATGTAAGTGTTTGGTTCCTTAAAGTAATCTAATTTACAAATAAAATGTATCCTAATGCTCAACCTAAATGATCTAATGTGATTTACTTCTCTAAATTGAATGACATGAATACAAAATCAACCCTCATTAATTCCTCATCTAGAAAAGACTAAAAGAGACCAACATAGCTTGTCAAAAGCATTCTATCAATTATTAAATTTAGAAAAACTTCCCTATTTTCTCTTATTTCCATATTGGTAATAGGGACAACACATATACATGTCTGATTACTAAAGGATAATACCAAGAGCTATATTTTTTAAGTTACAAGTTAGGTCACTATTATACTTGCTTATCACATATTACATGATTCACACATAAGCCAACATGTACGGGAGAACTACATCAGTCTGAGGCCTCCTTTGTAATATTGAATATGTAGGCAACACTCTTTGGTAGGAAGTATTTGGGGTCATCTCGACACAATGTTCCCACTAACCCATTTTTTTCCAAGGTCATTATGAAGATAAAGAACTAGGGTTTTATAAATTCATGAAGAACTATAGTCCATGACCCATATATAAATGCACTAGAGTGAAAGTGAAGACAAAACCATAATCATCTAATATATAGGATACCTGCATCAAACCTAAAAAATAGTGTTGATTCAACAATCTTGAGATAATGCAATTGTCTACAACATCAAAGGCATTCAAATAAGAATTTTTCAACTATTCTAGAATCATATTCTGGTCTACTTTTTTCTTATTACAAATCTAGAACTATATTAACATTAGAACCAAATAACTACATTACTTCTTTTTCATTTCCATATTCAGTACAATTATACTTACTATTTTTATCATAAATTATCATAATAAATTAAACATATGTTATGTCTATGTTTAGCATCTAATTGACCTACTATAGAGATAGTTTATCACCCTTATACATTATATTATATCTATCCCATTTAACACTAAATAACCCCGTATATAAAAACCATTTTAGGGTTAAACAACATCAAAATTACCTATAAAAAAGGGTTAATTCAATGTCCTATTGTTTTAATTGCGAGTTTGGATACAAATTTAAATACTTCTTACACTCTAATGTTAACAAGGATAATAAAAATCAATATTAAAATTTCTAAACAAAAAATGGGAAATAAATAAATAAATACAAACAAAAAGAGAGTGGCTCATTAAAATGGCATGTGCTCACTTAATGACATAAGGTCAAACAACCCTAAATTATATAAATAAAAAAATGAAAAAAAATGAGACATAAATCATGTATTCAAATTTAACTTGGGAAATGCTTTGTATTATCTAGAAACTCATTCTTGATTCATGTCTGCAATAAATATAGAAATTGTAGAAAGAGACACTTTTGACCACCACTTTTTCTATTTATTTTTTTATCAAATTAGAATGTAAAGGATATATATAAACTAAATGATAGGAATCAATGAGTATCTTCCTAGATATAAATCAAATCCCTCTTCCTGATGTAAAATTCTATAATTCATTAAAAGTATGAATTGATAAAAAAAACTTCAAGCATAATTCACCCCATAAATAATATTAGCATTTGAAATATGGTTTTTTATATAATGATAGTATTTAATTAACAATCCTATGTGATGGTAGTTATCCCCATTTATATAGTCTTACCTCCACCAAAAATGGATATCTAATCATAGGATTCTTTTATGAATTGATCAAAAAAACATCCTAGAATACACTCAAAAAATAATTTCAACATTCCAAATATGGGTTTTTATATAATGAAGGGAATTGATGGTCACATTTTATTAAAAAACCCATGTGTTGGTATTTATTTCCATTTATATAATTTCCCTACCACAAAAAATGGCTATAAAATCATTTGATGCCTTTATTAAGGTAAAATACAAGTGAACGTAAAATAGAAGTGTAACTACCTCAATCCCATAATAAATTAAAAATACTAAAAGAAATTAAATAGAAAAAACTATTATTTTATGGGTGAAGTCAATTAGTTGGTCAACCATAACAAACAACAATTTGAATTAATGTGTCATCCAAAAAAATCAAAATAGTAAGATTATTGCTTATAATTTTAATGCTTCCTCCACACTAATATCAACAAAAAAGAAATATATATACAAACATGTGAGAAATAAACATCTTGATTCTAATATAATTTGGGCAATACTAAGTTTTTATCTACAATGCCACTTGAAACCCATTTCTACCATGAGTAATCATACCTACTTCCCATTCTTTAGGGTCACCACCTCTACAAATTTCAATTCAACATGGATTCATGAAAAAAATAAATATTTAAGGTGTAAATGTAGATGCTTGAATGGTATCCAAAATGATTTAATCAATCCTTGAGCAATCCCATTAGTCATTCATCCCATAATATTCCAATGCATATGAACAATAAACCCTTAATGCAAAATATTATAACTAAGAAAGAGCCAAAATTATATTTTGAATGTGGAACAAGAAATTCATCCTACAATCAAAACCATTATCATAGTGCATAATAGAGAGTTAACAAAGTATTTATATGGTATGCATCAAAATTAGGACTAAAATATTTTCACACAAGTATTTACAATAATTGACATGAATATAGCTACCATGCCATGATTATGAGATTTGTCCTCAAGTCTCTAAAAGAATTAACATGATTATATGCAAACCCATAATATACAAAATTAAATATTTATGATTTGAAACTATCCCATCCTCATTGAGGATTTAAATTTTTTGTAGTAAACAAAAAATACAAATGGTATAATATTATTTCTAAAAATAATTTTCCATACAAAACGTACAAGAGAAAAAACAAATGTTACCTCACCTTCATTGCCTCAAGTTCCTCTTAAAGATAAGCAAAATTTTAAAAATGATATGCTATTTCTAAAATTTCAAATAGAAAATAAGAGTACACAAATATCCTTGACCAATTTGCACAGGTTAATACCTAAACCCACAAGCCTACAAATAAATAATTAAATGTAATATTTTCCATGCACAGAAGATAAGAACAAAACTCAAAATACAAAACTTCACCTTGCCCACATGATGGATAATTTCTACTTGATTACTTACCATTAAGAATAATGTACAACCTTCTATAGATATACTACTTAGGACACAAAATATCATACTATAAATGGAAAGAATATGATACAAGTGCTTCAGTAAGAACCACACCCTATCTTTATATATATTGAAGTAGATAAAAATCCAATATTTCACTATGAAGTTAACCCAAATTTGATTTAGACTTTCCTATTATAATATTAATATAATTATAGTGTGTTCAATCCCACCTTACTTACAAGTAGAAGTGCAACAGGCAAGGGTATGTTTAAATATTGATTTGTTTCTTTTATTTGAATCTAAAATATAGAGATCTAAACCTTTTAAATGGTTATAAGGAATATAATTATTGGTTAAAATAATAGTAAACTTTTCGTTCTTAGTTCATAACAAATAACCTTGGACTTATGATAATTATATCTAGATGAGAAAAATTATTGCAATATAAAAATGTCTATTATCACCAAAGTAAACACATTTTTTACCTACTATAATCAACACCTAGTAAAAATTTGAAATCACTATGCTATAGGATTTCACCCCTCTCCAATACCCAAAACATTATGAATAAATAGATGAAAATTATGTTTACAATTTGAAATCTTACCCTTATCCAAATAACCAATAAATTTAATAAGATTTAAGGATGCAACATGGGATTTTAATCATCTTTGAATACCTATCAAGTCTATAATTAAAAGACAAGCAATTTTATCTTTAAATTAAAAAAAGGAAATTTATAGTTTTCATTTCAATTACATTCCTTCCCTCTTCACACTCTTCCTCTCACTAATCCCCCATACCAAAAGATGTGAATTCAAATATAAATACATGAAGGAAAATTATTATAAAAAACAAATTTTAAAAATATGAGGGAAGAAACAATGGAATCAACCATCACACTTTTTCACACAACACAAAAAATATCCATTACCTTTCAATAAATGGGTTGTTTTAAACACTTGCACTAGTATAGAGAAGGTAGGGAAAACTCTCAAACTATTTTGTGTTCAATTTCTATTCCTAAATATTTATTATTCTTGTTATACTTTAAAAAATCTCTTATTTTTCACCCTTGTAAGAGTCACCTTCCAATATTGATGTTTTTCATAGCTCTCATCTTCTAAACTTGTGTTTTTTATGGTCAAACTACCAAAATAAAGTAGTAATGATTTATCACATATGAGGGAAAACTAGTGAAGTGGATAATTTCTCAAAAACATATTTTATTAACTTTAATGAGATTTATTTTAACCTTTTAGGGTTTAGCTATGTAAATCATATGTTTGATTAAAGAGTGGAGTAGTCTAAATCAGTGAAATAATATGCAATAAATAATCACTAATTTATTACAAATTTTGACTTGCTTTGAATTTCTAAAAATATTAATAAATATGTGAAAACAAATAATTATCTATAAAACACCTAATGTAGGGGATCTAAGTGTTGAAAACTAGGATATAAATAGGTCTAAGTGTCATTAACTGGATCCCTATGTTAGATCCTCTCCTAGATAGTAGCACCATATGGCTCTAGTGTCTTGAAAATGGTGTTAGTGTCCTGTATGTAGGAATTGTTCTTAAATTTTGGGTGTACCTTTTCCTGTGTTTCTAGGTTTTGTTATCTCATGCACAAAGTTTGAAAATCTATATTGTGTGTGTATTAGATGATTTATGATGAAAAACATAATCTTACTTGCAAGTAAGGAATGAGATGAGAATGTGTGTTCATTTTTAAGATATGTTGGACATCCTCAACACCTAACTATGAAGAGAGTTTCCTACATACCAATAATCTGAGGAGGGATCAAGTCTGACGTAGTTCTCTGAACCTAAGTGATGGTGCAAGTGCAAGTGATGCTATAATGATAGTGGTATTGAATACCTTGAGTTTGCTTGAGATCATAAATTTTAAAAATTGGTCTTAGGGAAGATATAGATGGTAATATGCATAATTAGGGTAGAATAAGGGTTAATAACCTTGATTTTGCTCAACTTGTTTCATGTTTGAATATGTCTTTTGCATCTAATTTACATCTAGTAGATAGAGGTATAAAATTCATGTATTTATAGTGTTATGTAGCTTTTGAAAATAATAAAATATGCTTAGGTTGACCTTAAGAGGGTTTAACTTTTGAAATTATAAACATTCAAGAAATTTAGGGTAAAGGACATTAGTGCCATATTGGGGAAACTAGTTCCATGTGGCTCTAGTGTTCTTAATGTGGAACTAATGTCCAACTGGTAAGCTATTGGGCATGAAGGGATAGAATTTGGGAATGAAGGTCTAATATTATGTTTTACATGACTAGGGATGCTTGTGGTCTACATAAAGGCTATAAAAGTGTGAAAAAGGCTATAAGATAAGTCTAGGGTTATGATAATAATAGGTTATCTCAAGTAGCATGACTATCACTTAAATATCACTTTTAGGTGATTACATTAACCCCCTGCCCCTTTATGATAGAAATGCAACAAAGTGAACTGAATAGTATAAAGGAAAAATAAGCATACCTAGACTTACCTAGGAAGTGAATCCTATGTAGTTGAGTGTGAGTATGTGAATCTAGGTCTGAATATGTGAAGCATGATCTAGAGCATGACCTACAATGAAACATGCATAAATTAGTCCTTACTTAAGAGATACCAAAACCAAAAGATTATGTTGAATAAATAAGTTACTGATTAAATCTAAGTAAAGATATGGGAAAAGGGAAAGGAATCAATACACTTTGTTGGGAACATAAACCAATGTATGAACCTGGTGACAACATGTATGTGTGCATGTACATAGTGATCAAATCATTGAATATCTTGGACTAAGCTGATATCCTACTCAATCCTCATATGTGTTAGGAATAAGTGATTAAAATTAATTAATTATTTAATAATATACAACATGGAAATCATTCCTTAAAATCACAATAGCAGAGACATATGGAAGAAAAATTTAGATCTAAGCAAAAATACACACATAACACCGATATAACATGGTTCACCCAATGTGGGCTATATCCACTAAGATAATCTCAATAATATTATAAACAAGACTAAAAATTACTCTAAATAAGAAACCTCTCATAGAGATAATTTTCTCTAGCCTAAATTCATACTAGAATTCTTGAGATGTAAAACTACACCTCAAAATTGATCACACTGACTGTAGAAAGAATACAAACCTAAAAATTGAATGTAAAATGCAATGAATAATGTGCTACCCCTCTCCCCTATTTATAATTTTAAAAATCCCTTGAAAAATGCACCATAACCATAAGGATAACCATATCCCCACAAAATAAGGCACAAAATAAGGGAGATTTCAACCACATAATCCCTTGATTCTCTCAAAACCTTTAAATCATAACCACTTCCTATAAATGTGCCAAAAAAAAGGGATATGGTTAAAATTCATCCCACCATTATAAAAGGTAAATATTTCATGTTAAAATTATCTCATTAATTTTATTTTTACCTTAAGGGTGTTAAAATGAACTCCACATTTAATAATCTCCCACTTGGAGTTCATTTCCCCTTGAACAAAATTTAACACTCCTCCCTGATCTTCATGAAGACCAACCAAAGCTAAACATAATCTCAAATTCTCTAATGTGACTACCTTAGTCATCATATCTATAGGATTCTAGCTCATATGTATCTTCTCTAGCTTCACCATGTTTTCCTCCAAAGCTATCCTAATGAAATGATGCCACAATTATATGTGCTTCATCCTCGATTGGAAAACAGAGTTCTTGGCTAAATGTATAACACTCTAACTATCACTATGTATTCCCCCAACTTATTGCTTAAGCCCCAAATCATTAAGTAACTATTGTAACCAAATCATCTCCTTGCTAGTCTCTATAGCAACACCATACTCAACCTCTATGGTTAATAAATATAGAACCTTCTATATACAGGAAATACAACTAACCACTATATCCCCGATAGTAAATACATAACCTATCATACTCCTCATACTATCAACATCCTCAGCCATATTAGAGTCCATATAACAATGCAAAGTGGTGTATAATCCACACAAACATAATTCTATACCCATGGTTCCTCACAAATATTAAATAATCTATTTCACTACTTGTCAGTGCTCATAACCTAGATTACTCATATACCTACTTACTACTCCCATTGCATGGGAAATATATGGCCTAGTAAATACCATAACATACATCAAGATACCAAACACTAATGAGTAAGGTAACTTGGACATCTTTAGCTTTTCTTCTTCTATCTTGGGACACTGCTCCTTTGATAATCTGAAATGGCCTACCAAAGGAGTCCCAACTGGCTTAGCATCCTACATACTAAACCTCTCCAAAAATTTATTCACGTACTCTTCTTGGGATGAGATCAACTTCTTATCCTTCCTATCTCAAGTTATCCTCATACTAAGGATTTGATTTACTACACCCAAATCCTTCATATAAAAGGAATCACCAAGATACTTCTTGAGTACTTGAATCTATTTCATGTTCTTTCTTACAACTAACATATCATCTACATACGAGCATAGGATAATAGAATTACCATCCTCAAATCTCTTGACATATATATAATGGTTAGAATGACACTTGGAGTAACCTTGTTCCAGCATAAAACTATGAAACTTTTTATACCATTATCGTGGAGCTTGTTTAAGGCCATACAAGTTCTTTTTTAGTTTGCACACCAATTTTTCTTTTCCTTCAACCTCATAACCTTGTGGTTATTCCATATATAATTCCTCCTCCAAATCACCATGAAGGAATGTATTCTTCACACATAATTGTTCTAAATGAAAATCCTCTACTACAACTATACCAAGTACAATTCTAATAGAAGTCATTTTAATAATATGCAAAAAAAATCACATCAAAATCAATACCTTTCTTCTATGCAAACCCCTTGACCACTAACCGGGCCTTGTACCTTTTCCTTCCTCCATCCTCTTCTTTGATTTTGTATACCCACTTATTCTACAATGCTTTCTTTCCCTTGGGTAGCTTCACCAAATCCCATGTTTGGTTCTCCATGAGAGAACTATGTTCTTCTTCCATGGCTTGCTCCCACTTCTTCATAGCTTTCCCCTGCATTGCTTCCTTAAAACATTCTAGTTTTCCACTATCAGTAAGTAATAAATAACTCAAATATGGGGAAATTTTTTTAAGAGTTTTTATTACCCTAAGAGACTTTCTTACTATAGGATTTTGGGGTTTCTCTGTAGGAGGTTCCTGAATTGTCTCCTTGGATACTTTACCATTCATAATATCATCCACCACTATGTACTCTTTTTGTTCCTATTCCTACAACTGGTCCTTATACATTACTTTTTATTTAAATAAAACATCCCTAGATTGGAATATTTTCTTATCTCTAAAACTCCAAAATCAGAATTCAAAGTCATCCTCACCATAACCAATAAAGGTGCATCTCTCAGACTTAGCCTCTAACTTGGTCCTATCCTTCTTGGGAACATGAACCAATGACTCACATCCAAAGACCTTAAGAAAATAATAATTAAATTTTTTATCAAACCAAGCTTCCTTAAGTATGCCTCTATTGCAAGGCACTAAAGGTCATTTATTAATCAAATATACCACTATGCTAACTGCTTTTACCCAAAACATTAGGGGTAACCCTGCATGTAACCTCATGCTCCTAACATGCTCCATGATTATCTTATTTATCCTCTTTGACACTCCATTCTCTTATGGTGTCCCTAGAACTATCCTTTGCCTATGAATTCCATTTTATGAGCAATAATCATCAAATGCTTTGATACAATACTCACCTCCATTATCTGACCTAAGACATTTCAACTTGAGACCTATTTCATTCTCAAATAAATATTTCCATCTCTTGAATTTTTCAAACACATCATATTTATTTTTAATGCAATAAACCCAAACTTTCCTAGTTGCATCATCAAGAAATGTAACATAATAATTTAAACCACTAATAGAAGATACTTGAGCTGGCCCCCATACATCTGAGTGAACCAAATCCAACTTATTATCCTTATTTTTAGGTCTAACCCTTAATAACTTAACTTGATTTTACTTCCCATACACATAATCATAACATAATTCCAAATCAACCCATTTCAATTTGGGCAACTTATCTTTCAAGATCTCCATGCCCTTTCAAATCATATAACTGAGCCTGTAGTGCCAAAAAGTTGTATCTCTATCTGTAACAAATAAATTATAGTGATCAAAACTACTATTAAAATACAAAGTTCCAATTTTCTTACCTCTCACAACCATAATAGCACCCTTGGTAACTTTCTAAGAGTCTACTAAAAACATCATCAAATAGCCCTCACTATCCAATTGCCCCACTGATATTAAATTCCACCTTAAATATGGGACATGTTTGAAATCATTTAGTAGCCATGTATTCCCATTATACATATTCATTGAACATAAAATTTCCATACTATATTTCATGGTTCATCATCACCAAGATAAACATGTCCAAAATCTCCTTAAACATAATCCATAAAATGATGCCTATGTGGGGTGGCATGAAAAGAAGCCCCTAAATCTAAAACCCAAGATTTATAAATATTATCCAAAGAAAAAATTAAATCATTCTAACTAACATTACATATTATCATATTTACCTCTTTGGCCTCCTCATGTTTGGTTTTCTTGTCTTGAAGTTCCTAACATTCCTTCTTTGTGTGTCTACATTTCCCATAGTGCCAACACACCATCTTGGTTCTAGATTTAGATATTTCCTAATACTTTGAATTTACATGATTTCCTTTGATTCTATCCTTTTTTTTCCCTCTATTCTCCACCATCAAATCATTCCCTAAAGATGATTCCCTAGTTCTCTTCTTTCATATTTCCTCGCTAAGTATCACACCTATAACATCTTCAAACTTTAAACTTCCCTTATCAGGGATGACATTACTCATAACCATTACTAGGCTATCTAAACTATCTATTAAGGAATACAAAATCAATAAAGCCTTAACTTCATCTTCAAATTTAATACCAACAAAATTTAGCATACTTACAACCATATTAAAATTATTCACATGATCAACTACATAACCATTTTCATATATTTTCATATTAAATAACCTTTTTCATAAAAAATATTTTATTAGAGGTAGAGGGTTTTTCATATGACTCCCTTATTTATTCATTAAACCAAATTTAGTCATCTCCTCTAAAATAATAAAGGTAATCGAATATGCAAGACACAACCGTATGACTCCCAATGCTTTTCTATCAAGAAAATTCCAATCTACCTGATTCATACCTAAAGGTTGGCCTATTTTACCCATCAAAGGGAGATGAATATCCTTATAAAATAAGTAATCCTCCATCTGCATCTTCCATAATCTAAAATTATACCCATTGAATTTTTCTACTCTAGATCTACCATTATCTACCATAGCTCCCACTCAAGATAATTTTCCTATGATTCACCACTTTAACAAAACCACTAAAGCTAGCTATAATACCATTTGTTAGTAATAAGTGATTAAAATTAATTAATTATTCAATAATATGAAACATAAAAATCATTGTTTATAATCATAGTAGTAGAGACATATGGAAGAAAAATTTAGATCTAAGTAAAAATACACACATACCACCGATAAAACATGTTTCACCCAATAGGGGCTACGTCCACCAAGAGGATCTCAATAATATTATAAACATGAGTATAAATAACTCTAAACAAGAAATCTCTCATAGAGATAATTTTTTCTAGCATGAATTCACACCAAAATTCTTGAGATGCAAAGCTACACCTCAAAATTGATCACACTGACTACAAAAAGAATGTAGGCTCCAAATTGAATGCAAAACATAATGAATAATTTTTTACCCCTCTCCCATATTTATAAATTTAAAAATCCCTTGAAAAATGTGCCATAACCATAAGGATAAATATATCCCCACAAAATAAGGCACAAAATAAGGGAGGTTACAAACACATAATCCCTTGATTCTCTCAACAACTTTAAATCATACCCACTTCCTAAAAATGTGCCACAAAAAAGGAAAGTGGTTAAAATTCATCCCACCATTATAAAAGGTAAATATTTTATTTTAAAATTATCTCAATAATTTTATTTTTACCTTATGGGTGTTAAAACAAACTCCACATTTAACAATATATAGGTACCTCAATAACTCAATCTAGTTTTGACTCCATCATTATCCACCTCTGTTTGGTGGATTGTGACCGGTGAATAGCTTGGATTGGACTAAAAGTGTGTCCAAACCTCTATTGTGAGTGGATCAAGAACTCAAGTAGGCTATGAATCTATCATTTATAATTTGTGTGTAGTAGATGCATTTGAAACTAAACTATAAAGAGTTATGGAAATATCTAATTAGGTATATCTAACTATGTATGTCAGCTCTATTACCACTCAAGTATATTAGGCAAATTTGCACCACTTAGAAATTCCAACCACTGTAGATGGAGTAAGGCATAAAATTGGTGACAACCTAGACAATGATGTCAAGTGCATATAGTGTAGAAAATGAAATGGAGGTTACCATTCCATCTAATCAACTTGTGTGTAATTGAGCATATGGAAATAATGTGTTGTACACATGCCACTAATTTTATATCTAAGTATATTGATTTTGGACTAAGTTATAATAATTGTATTTGAGTATCTGAACTAAATATGGGAATGATCATGTCATGCATGATGCCCCCAATCTGAGCAACTGTTATGAATCTAAGTTAAACTACTATGAATATGATAAAAATTTGAGCATAACTACCAAACCTATAACTGTTACTATGTAAATTTATACCATATATGGTGTATTATTTTGGTTAATCTAAACTACCTTAAAACTAGGGCTATTGAATAGTAGTACCATGTTTTAGATAGAAGTGGCATGTGGTGTTAGTGTCCCTATTTGGGAACTAATGTTTGTCTATTTTTAAATTTGGATCATTGTACTAATTCTTGATTCCCTATTTTTCCTATGTTCTACCTATGTCTATTTTTTTAAAACCGAGCCTGTGTGCTGATAATGTTCTTTGAATGCAATGTAGGAGCCTAATCCTAATGAAAAACCCCTATGAATGCCCCATATTTTGAGGGTAGTTATTGACCTGTGAAATAACTATCCTCAAAATAAATAGCTCAATAAAATTTTTTAACTAGAGTATATATGATAACTACATGATAATCCAATATAATGTGCAAACATAACATTGAGATGTAAGATAATCTTAGCATACATATGTAATATGTATGTTGTGTCTAACATTACATAAGGTTGTCAAGATATATGTAATCAATATGTATAACTAAAAATATAATTAGCTACCTAAGGGGATGGGTCATGATGTCTATCACAATACCCAAGTAGGAAGGGAAGATGCATAAGGTCCCTCATGGCATAAAAAACTAGTGTGTGTAACAAGCAAAGACAAGTGTCATGGCCATGATGCATACAAGAAAGAATACATATAAAACACATGAGGCACACAAAAAATGGCCAAGGGGACACAATATAAGAGACATGGGCACATGTCACTAAATATTAAAAAATAAAACATACAAGGACATGTTCAAATGTCTACATATGTAAGCACTAAGAAATTTGGCTTAAAGCCACATAAAAGGACAAGTTCAAATATCTACATATATAATCAAGAAAGCACATAAAAGGGACATGGGCACATTGTCTAAGGCATACATGAATAGAAGTGGTATAGATCCAAATAATAATGTAATATTCAAATTCCATCAAATAGAAGAAGCATAAAGAATACAATTAAGTCTAAACTAATAAAGATAGAAATGAAATCATGCATTAATGTAGCACAAATCTATGTAAGAGTGAGAGGTATATATGCTAAGTCTAAATTAGTGATAGTAAAAAAAAAATTGAGTATGAGTAACAATGATCAATATCAAGATATATCAATGCATAAAATGGAATATAAGGATATAAGGATAAAACCTAATAATAGAAACTATGTATGATATGCCCCCAAGTGGGTGGATGTATCAAATGAATAAACCTAGATCAATGTATATTTCCCCAATGGGAAGATGATAACAAGTCTAGATTAGTGTAGTGGACTTGATTCCTATAATCAATCTATAAACACTCGATAAGAACAAGTGAAACATGTATGTATGATAAAATTAACTATACTAAGATAGCTATCATATGTAGTATCTAGAAAGTATAAGAACTGTAAACATATCAATGCATACAATCTATAAATTTTGTGTTTTGTAAGTAATATTTTATTTTTTTGTGTTTTGTAATGTTATATTACTTTTGTATTTTTTGGAAATTATTTATGTATAATTAAACAAAAATAAACTATGTACAAGGAGAAAGAGAGGAGAAAGTGTGTACAAGTGGGTAGGAACCATACTAACCTATGAGTCTCATGGGAGACTTGTTATCACTATAACCTATTTCAAATAAGGGAACTATGATCATGTGTGATATGTGAAAGGGTAACTATGATCCCATAATTTACTATAGTGAGCAATCTATGCTTGTATTTACTTGTGTAGTGGTGCTAGGAATCTATACCACTGATCATAGCGCTTTTTGAAGTGTAGGGGTCTTAAGATCCCATCTGGTAGAGTAAATTATAGGTGATTAAGGTGAAATGTGTTGATGACTTTGAGAACCCAATAATACTTATCATGGTATAAATTGAGTGGGGGAAGGTCCTCTAGAATTTGTGACATATCTCTAATACAGGGACCTCTCTAAGAATGGTCTCTGTGGGAGAGTATGCATACATGTCAATATCATAAGAGTAGACCTCACCTAAATTGGTGGCTTTACTAAAATATATGGTTTAGAAACTATACTTTGAGTTATAATTGATAACTATGAAATATCTGGTAAAGGTGATAAAACTTTAACTAGTGACTATGGTATAACTACTTGTATGATGGGAGAGGATACTCATATGGGAGACCCTAAAATTTGACCACATAATTTATATGTATGTATTTAAAACATATATACACTTTTTATGGGATGGATCAGATATGTTTTAACCATGGCCTACCCAATAACATATCAAAAAATCCTACATTAGATACTACTAGGAACCGAGTGGCTATATGTGTTAGTCCAACCTATAATGGAAGCACGATCTCCCTGATGGAGATCTAAATGTGACCAATAAAACCACTAATGATTGTATCTATGGGAAATATATCCTACTATGAGTACTCCAAATGCTAAAAAAGTATCATAGTACACATGCTAATGCTTGACCCATTGTTCACCATAATACTCTAAATAGGATGATGATCTATATATGCTCGTATAAAGAGTACATATAAATATTTATCATCATCAACAATATCCTATTATAAGAGTGTGATGAGTGGTCTAAGTAGAACTATAGTATGGTACATGCCAATAATTTTGTAAAATGGGTGTACCTCCTCTATAATAATATGATATAAAGCTAGTGGTGGATGTGCCTAATATATATATTAAAAACTAATGTGATCCATGCATCATTCATTGTGTGCATTGGAAATGGATATGAGAATATATTTAATGCCTTAGATTATATTTGTTGTGCTTTCAATTCCTTTATGGGTGTGCCCACATAAATAATGTTAACCTTGATCAAATTGTGTGTCTTATGTTTTAGGCTTATGTATCTATTTGTTGTATGGCTTGGTGCCCTATGATACTCATAGAATGTATTAGAATCATAATTATTTGGAAGAGGCCATGTTTATCAAAATATTTAATGAGAGGGAGAGATAGGACATTGCATTCTAATAGCTGTTATAAAACTTATCCTAGTGACTCTAGAAGGTTGGTGAAGATTCGATTCTAAGGAGTAAATAAAACTAATTTAGTAGGGATCAAAAGCTACATTGACTATGGAATTATGATCACTCTTGTTTTTGATGGCCCTTACCTTTGAATGAGGCTTATTTTAAATCTTGATAGTTGATTTTGATCTATTCATATATTTTAGTTTTCCCATTGATAAAAGCTTAACCTCTCTTTCTTTTATTGTGTGACACAAATCTGTGAATGTAGAAAAATTATTGAATAAATTAGCTTCATGTAATGCTGGTAATAAAATTTATTTTAATATGTCCTAAATCTCTCTAATTCCATGGGGCTAGTCAATTTGGCTAATATAGTCTTGTATCATAAGACACAATCTACAATAGACTCATTTTACTTTTATTTCAACTATTCCACTTAAGCATGTGATATCTTGTAACTGTTGTTGATGGATAAGTCTGCTAAAAACATGTCAGCTAAAGGATTGAAATTTGTGATAGATTGATTTAGAAAATCATAAAACCATTATAGGGCATAATCCTTTAAACTAAATGGAAATAACTTTGTGAGAAACCAATCATTATACACGTCGTCAAAACATGCTACATGAAAAGATCTAAGATGATGCTTTGGGTTACCCTTGAAATCATATAATGTAAGCTTAGGTGTCAAAAAACTAGATGGAAATGGATTTTACACTATGTGATGTGCCAAAGTTGTATGCAAAATAATATTAGAATCCAAGGCATGTGATGTCCTAGTAGATACCTTCTCAAGATGTAATAATTAGCTTACAAAGTATGAATGTTGTGCTTAAAAGATTGTACATCTGGAGTGGAGGAACTAGATACAAGAGGTATAACTATCATTAAAGGTTGTTTAATTACAATTTTAGGTTATGCTAGCTGAGTTGGCCCTAGAATAGGTGTAACACCATTATTAGCTAGGGGAGTTTAAGATTTACCATTGTTTATTTTTTGTAGTTCTTCCTAAATAATAGTGATGAATTCATCTTGTATATCTATATTTTTGGACATAAAATCTTGTTATTATTTCTTACCAGTCTCATCAAATCTATTGGTGAATTCTGCCATTGTAGTTTAGAAAGTAGGAAATCAAGTTTTTGTATGTTTCAAAACTTTTTAGAATGTTAATATGGGAAAGATTGAAAAAAATAAATATGGAATCTAATCTAATATTTTATAACTAAAATATGATCATAAATATAAAATGGATACAAAACCTAAGAGCATCTAGGGTTAGGGTTTTTTTGAATTAAAGTTGTTTTACAAAAAAATTAAATTATATTTAAATAAATGAAAACCTAATATGATATTTATTTAATGAGATAGGTTATGCAAAAAAATTATAAAAAATATAAGTTTGTAACCCTAATTTAATGCACAAAAATTTGGAGAAGGTAAACTAGGGTTTTAAGAAATATTCAAAGTAAGTCAGGTTCACCAAATACTTTAACCTTTTAAGGTTTAGCCATATAAATTATATGTTTGATTAAATGCATGAGTAATCTAAATTAGTGAAATTTTGAGTTGCTTTGGCTTTCTAAAAATAGTAATAAATATTTTTAAATAAAGACTTATCTATAAAAAACTTTAACTGGAGTATCTGAATGATGAAAACTGGGATACAAATATGTTTGAGTGTCATCAAATGGATCACTATGTCAGATCCTCTCCTAGACAGTAGTGCCACACTTGGACAATAGTGCCATGTGGATTTAGTATCCTTAAAATGGTGCTAGTGTCTTGTGTGTAGGACTATTCCCAAATTTTGGGTGCAACTATGCCTTTATTTCTAGGTTACATTCTTGTAAACATGAAGTTTGAAACTCTATATTGTGCCTATAATAGATGATTTATGATGAAAACCCTAATTCTCACTGAAATTAAGGCATGAGATGAAAATGTGTGTTTGTTATTAAGATAGGTTGGACATCCTTGACACCCCAATATGAAGAGAGTTGCCTATATACCAATAATCCAAGGAGGGATCAAGCCCAATGTATTTCTCCCCACCTAAGTCCTAGTGCAAGTGCAATTGATGCTAGAATGATAGTTGTCTTGAATTCCTTAAGTGTGTTTGAGATTGGAAATTTGGAAAATCTAGACTTAAGGTAGTTGTAAATGGTACTATGGAGAATTAAGTAATAATATGGATTAATAACCTTGATTTTTGTCAACTTGTTTCATGTTTGAAGAGGTATTTTGCATCCAATTTTCATCGTGTGGATAGAGGTCAAAAATTCATGTATTTATAGTGTTCTATAGCTTGTGTAGATAATAAAATATGCTTAGGCTGAAATTAGGAGGGTTTAAATTTTAAAAATATATATGTTTAGGAAATTTAGGGTAAAGGACTTTAGCACCATGTTGGAGTAATTAGTGCCATGTGGCTCTAGTGTCCTTAATATGGTGCTAATGTCCAATTGGCAAGTTACTAAGCACAAAGGGCCAAGATTTGGAAGTGAAGGTCAAAGATTGTGTTTTAGTTGACTAGGGATGCCTGTGTTTTGCACAAAGGTTGGAAAAGTGTGATAAAGGGCTCTAAGATAGGTCTAGGGATAAGTTAGTAATAAATTGTCTCAAGTAACACTCTTAGCACTCAAAAGACACTTTTAGGTGATAACAAGATAAAATACTTATCCCTCAATTAATATTATTTCCATGTTTTAACTTAGGTGATTAAATATTAACTTGGTAAGTTCACAACATATATCTATCTTACAAGTCTTCTAGGTTATTTTTGATTAGAATAACCTTTCCTACATCTTTTGAAAATATCTCATAGATTCAAGAGTTGGAACTTTAAGAAAAATCATTGAGAGGTAAGATTCTTGCCTTTGGATGAACACTTCCTTTGTCACACATTGATTTTTCCTAGAATAATCTGGAAGGTTCTCTTCCTTCCTCTTTAACTAGATTATCTAAACTATTTCACATTGATCTTATCTAAAAATAAATAAATGATAACTTTCCATCTACTCTAGGTATCTTATCAGTCCTAATTCACCTTTAATTTCAAGATAACTCTTTGAGTCGCATAATCCCATCATCATTGGTTTACCACTCCAAACTTACATATCATGATATTAAAAATAATAGACTGATTGTAAATTTCTCACTTCATGTTTTGGATGATCTCCCCAAGATAAAACATGGGTTTCTCAAGCAATCTATTGAGCATAAAACTTAGTGCCATAGTTATCCCCATATTTCAACTTAAGTACTTAGGTTTACATTATTTTAATATATAAGGTAATTTTCTAACCTTCATTTCAATTGAATACTATTTAACATCCTTATACTTTTTTAACAAATCTTTTAACTAAAATATTCCAAACTAACTTTGGGAGTTTACTTCTCTTAGTTTTTATCAACCTATATTCACACTAATTTAGAGGTCATTTTAACCTCTAAGTTGATAAAAATATTTTATTCTTTTTCTCACCTACCTATTCTAGCTCTCACGTCTTTTAGTATCCACTAAAAAAAATTGAATTCATATATACTTTGAATTTATTTTTGGTGATCCATTGGAGATGGGAAACAATCCATAAGAGGTAGGTGGATATGTTAGTAAATATAATAGATAGAAGGAGAATGATATAATATAATGTAAGAAAAAACCTAGATAATATAACATGTAGTAGAAATAGGTAGAAGGAATATAACACACATAATAGAAGACTATGGAAAATAGAGAAGGAAGAAAGTAGAGCAAGTAGAAGATAAAAAAAGATATAAGACTATAGTCTTGGAAGAGAGTGATTAGTAGATATAATGATGGAAGATACACAAAAATAATCTATGAGATAGTACAATAGAGAAGAAGACAACATATAGTAAGGATAATATTTTTATAATTATACAAACCATAGAAATTATGATAAAAGGTTATTTCAAATTAGTTGTTCATAATCAGTTTATGTAACTAGCATGTTGTAATAATTTGTTTTTTGAATTAATATATAATATATAAGATTATAAAGATATTTGAATCATGTTCTATCTTCCCCTATTTTTTCTTTTTAAGTTCTTTAATTTTCATTTTTTGAGCCTTATCCCCAAGTTCCAAGATTTAGTAGTAGCCTCTCAATTTAGTGTGATTTTTTTCTCTCTATCTTAACTACTATTTAAGCTACCCATACGGGAATTTAACCAATAGTTGGTATCAGATCCATCAAGTTAATAGGGTATTTTAAACATGGAATTAAGTGGTTCTAGTTCATGTCAATAACTTCCTACATTTAAAGGAAAGAACTATGACGTATGGTGTATCAAGATGAAGACTATATTTTGCTCATAAGAGATGTGGGAGCTTATATAAAGAGGTTATACAAAGGTTATAGATAAATCAACCTTCAATGTAGTATCCCAAGCATAAAATAATTCATTTAAAGATAATAGGATGAAGTATGTCAATGCACTCAACTACATTCAAATGGTACTAGCTAATTAAGTTTTCCCATGGATAGGAATAACTGTTTATTCTAAGCAAGCCTAGGATATTCAAAAAAATGCCTATTAAGGTAATGAAAATGTTGAAGCATATCAAGTTTCAACTATTAATAAAATATTTTGAGACATTGATGAAGAATTAAAATGAGTCTATCAATGACTTATTCATAAGGATAATGAGCATAGTCAATCAAGTTAAGACAAATGGAGATACTCTTAAAGATCATAAAATCATAGAGAAGGAGTTGAGGACCATTCAAATTAGTTTTAACCATATAGTGGTTATTATTTAGGAGTTTAAGGACTTGAGACAAATTATAGTTGATGAGATAATGGTCTCTTTATAAATCCATGAGCAATGATTAAATCAGTCAACCAACTCCTCCCATGAACAAGAATTCAAGACCAATGTAAATGTGAGAGGAAGAGAGAGAGAGAGGTATAAATAGTAGAGGAAGAGGAATGACTTGTATAAATAAATAATTTGGAAGTCATAACCATCAATAATCACATTAAAGAGGAATATGGAGGAGCAATAACACTTCAAGAGGTGGTTCTACACAAAGGAATGATAAGTCAAATGTATAATTATATTATTGTAATAAGTATGGACACTATTCTAGTGAGTGTAAAAAGAAAGAGTGTGATATGAATGTGTAAAACTCAAAAAATTTCAACACATAAGAGGATAAACCTAATATAAATGAGAAAAGTGGAAATTTGTTCATAACATGTAACATTTCCAAGCAAAGTAGTAGAGAGATATGGTATTTAGTTAGTGGTTGTAGAAAATACATGAGTGGGAACAAAGACATGTTAAACCACATTGATTAATAAATATTATTAGAGGTGAAGATGAGAAATAATGAAAAGGTACCCATCATAGGTAAAGGTATTTTTTCTATTAATACCAAGAAAAGTGATAAAAGTCAAATTCATGATATATATTATGTGCCTAGGTTAAAACACAACCTAATCAACATAGGGAAGCTTGTTCAAAAAGGATATAAGGTGATATTTAAATATGGAGAGTTAATTATATATGATATGAGTGGATAAAATAATAAAATTTCATCATCCAAGATGACAACCAATAGGATGTTCCCTTTAAGTATGCAAAGTGAACTTGCACTAGCATTCAAAATAGTTACAGTAGATGAGTCTACTCTTTGGAATCTTAGGTATGGGAATTTAAGTTTTGGAGGGATGAAAATTATTTAAAATAAGAAAATGGTGAGATTTATTCCTCTTATATAATATATAAACAAAGTGTGTGAAGGATGCATATTGGGAAAGTAACATAGAAGTGCATTTTTTATGGGCAAGTCATGAAGAGCAAGAGATCCACTAGATATAATAGATTTAGATTTGTGTGGTCTCATGAAGACTTATTATTTATAAAAAAATGTTTATTTCATGAAATTAATATATTAATTTAGTTATAATATGTGGTTATATTTATTGAATAACAAATTAGAGGAATTTGAAGCCTTAAAGCAATTCACGGCCATGATTGAGAAGTAAAGTGGCCATTAAATAAATATCTTAAGGATAGAGGGGGAGAATACATATTAAATGATTTAATGGATTTTAAAAATCATAATTTATAAATAATTAATTTAAAACCAAGTATATACCATAAAAAAATCTTATATCTAAGAGGAAAAAACAAACCATCTAATAGATGGCAAGGAACATGCTTAAGATGAAAGGTTTGTCCAATGAATATTGGGCTAAGGTTATATCAACATCCGTATATTTTATAATATTTTTCAAATTAAGAGTGTTAGGGATATGATACTTCAAGAGGCATGAAAAAAATTAAAACTAAGTGTTAAACACATTAGAGTGTTTGGATATGTGGTATGTGCATATGTACCCAAGCAAAGAAGATTAAAGTGGAATGACAAAGGTGAAAAATGAATTTTCATTGAGCCTAGTGAGAAATAAAATGCATATAGATTGTAAAAACCCATCACCAAAGAGATTATAATTAGTTAGGATGTTTAAATCATTAAGGATGTAGCATGGGAAGAGAGGAAAGAAGAGTAGTAAGTGAAAACAAGGGCTAGTGGACCCTTTATTGAAACTAAAACAATAGGTGGTATAACCACCCATACACTAAGTTAGAGAATAATGAAATTATTCATCTAGTGGAATAAAATGGTAAGGAGGTAAAAGAGAAACTCATGAGTCAATTTTTTCCTCATCCAACTCAATTAAATGCTTAGCAAGGATAAAAAGCTTGCAATAAGTCTATAAGTAGTCAATGTATGAATAAAATGAAGATGAAAAAATGAATTATGATCTCTTTATATCAGTTGATATTATCTACTTTGGGGAAAAAATAAAGGAAAATAAGTTATGTGAAGTAATGGATGAAGATATGCATTCCATATAAAAAAATTAGACATGGGAACTATTAGACCTTCTAGTAGGAAAAGAGGTCATTGGAGTGAAATGGGTTTGCAAGACAAACAACTCCATAAGGAAAGATAAAGAGACATAAACCAAGGATAGTTGTCAAAGGATACATGAAAAGGCTTGTATGTGACTAAAATTATAAATTTTCACATGTTTCAAGGCTAGAAATAGTGAGAACAATCATTGGAATTGCTGCTAAACATAAATTAAAGGTGCATCTAATGGATGTCAAGTCAACCTTTTTAAATGGTGTGTTATAAGAAGAGGTTTATGTGTGATATCCATCTAGATATGATATTATCAAGAATGATAACAAGGTATATAGGCTGAAAAAAGCATTATATGGGCTCAAATAAGCACCAAGGGAATGGTACAACCAAATAGATTCTTACTTATTGAGCAATGACACTAGCAAAAGCAATAGTAATCCTACTCTCTACATAAAGGTAAACAAAAAAGGTATTTTTATATTTATTTTGTTTTTAGATGATCTAATATTTTTGAAATAGGAATTTGACATAGAGGGGAGGTTAGTATTATGCTAGTCTCATAAAACAAATGAAATTAACACATTAATGTCCTAACACATCTAGACTAGCCACTAGGGAGAGCTTAGGTAACAAAATTAAATGAAAGCATAAAAAATACATAAAATAAACAATTATTTTACCTTCCTTAGAGCTCCAAATGAATTTGTTGAATGGCTTGCTCAACTTGTGCATCAAGAAGTCTTTGACAATGAAACTTTTTTGGCTCATTCTCTCCTTGGAACCTTGGCTTTGATGTTGCTTGATCTAAGATTTGGGCATGGTAACACTAATTTCATGAGTTCTATGGAAAAAATATTGTGTAATAACTCTAAAATATCCAAACTTAGAAATAAAGGGGTATGGCCTTATATTTATAACTTTAGGAATTAACTCTCTCCCAAGGTGAGTTAAGGTTGGGTTTAGGATTGGAATGGGTTCAAAACAAACCTAGATGAGTTAAAACAGACTTGAATTGAGTTAATAGTTGTCAAGTAATTATGATTTGTAATTACTAGGCATGGATCTCAAATTAGATATTTTAGGATATTTTCAAAGAGCTTGACAACTCATAAAGGTAATGATGGAAGGTTAGGATATTTTGACTTTTTGAATTTCCTTTTTTAGATATTCATTAATTACAAATGGATAATTAAACTTGGCATTTAATCTTGTTTAATTTTTTAATTGATTTTGATTAGCCTTTTGGATCTATTAAGATTTTATCAAGCATGCAAGTGCCCCAATTAATAGGTTCATAGGCCAAATTGATAATTATTATGCCACAAGGTGATTAGAGATGAATTCATGAGAGGTTATTATTGTATATGATATAATAACCCAATTAGAGATGTCTCAACATTATTCTAATATTTTATGAATGATGCACAAGTAAATTTATGATGTTTAGTGATTCCTAGACTTAATTTTCAATGGTTGGTAGAAATCAGTCTGAAGTCTAGTTGGAGAATAGTTATGGCCAATTTTAGGTGTCTATAGTTTTCCCCTATTTAGGAAGGTATTACAAGTTATAATCATATTAAAATATTATTAAATAATTTAAAGGTCATGTATGACTATGAATTCAATGTAAATGGATACCCCCTTGAAGGAGCGGTTGGAAAAAAGGGTCTGTGATTGATTCCTTGAAATAAGGAAATGATGAGACCAAAAGGGAAAAGTGGGTAGAAAATATTTATTTGCCTATAGGAAATTATAATTAGTGGCATGGTGATCTACCTTGGTTGGTCAGATAAACATGATGATTTACCCAAAATTAATTATAATCATTGGCATAAGTGGGACAAAAAAGATAATGATTTATCCAAAAGTGGTTATAATCATTGAAAAAAGGATTAGGGTAACAAGAGAATTATTTACCCAAAGGTGGTTATAATCATCAAAAGGGAAAATAATGATTTGACCATAAGCGGTTATAATTTTGACAAGATAAAAACATGCCCCAGTTGGATGGATAGAGATAATGGTTTTCCCAAAGGTGGTTATAATCATTAACCTCCAAAATATATCGAAACATAATTATTTGCCCATAAGTGTTTATAATAATTGACTCTATGGGTGGGATGATACACAATGATTTTCCCATAATTAGTTAGAATCATTTTCATCACAAGTGGGATGAGATATAATGATTTTACCAAAGCTAGTTATAATCACTGGTACCATGATGATGGAAATTTTTTACAGATAAGAAAGATGAATTTGGGAAACCTGCTAGTATGGAGATGCATGTCCTAACTAGTAATTTTTTTTCATGATTTAATTACTCTGTATGTGGGGCATGATTTGGGTAGAGTGAGATTTTTTTAGGTGCCAAGGAGATATATCATGGTTTCATTATTTCTAAGACTTCCTAAGCTAATTTTTGTTGTATCATGTGACGGTATGCATTATGATAGAACACCATGATAACTTAGCAAAAATATGCATAAGGAATGACATGCAATACAAAATTCAAGAAAAAACAAATCACCCATGATAAAAACCATGATGACACTGTTAATGGAAGAATATGGATGGACTTAAGTATAATTCATAAGGAATCACCCAATGAACATAGGTATACTAAGTCAAGGACCAAGAATGAAATCAAATAAATAGGTAAACAAATAAACAAATAGTAAAACAAAATACTAACAAATAAGAAATAATAAAATATAAAAAAAAAACATGAAACAAACACAAACAATGTTTAAATATAATGTTATCACAAATAAAGACCAAACACAATGATGAATATTGCCCCTAGGCTATAAGAGATAATGAAAGGGGTGATTGTGGCTAACCTCAATGTGAATAGAGCATTTCCTACATAGGGGTGACTGAGCTAACCTCAATGTGAATATAGCATTGCCTATATAATCCTAGGATGGGACCTCAAGTCTCTCTATTTCCACCAACACAAAAGGTGGTGAGAAGTGACCTGGTAGCAACAAATTTGTAGAATAGGTAATGTAGGAAAATGGCACATCATGACATAGGAATGGAAAAGTGGTAATTCAAGGCATGATAAAGGTGTTGTTCTTAGTTTTCCCATAGGGGTTATAATTAGGAAATAAAAACATAGGTGAATTATACTAATTTGCTCATAGGTGGTTATAATTAGTAACATGATGGTGGGATGTTGATTTGACCAAAGGTAGTTATAATCAAGAGTATTCAAAATGAAACATAAAAATAAATAAAGGATGCATCTACCAAACCACTATCATACTATTCCAAAATATGGCCTCTATTTATAATACCGAATTAGCTACCTTAACTTGATCTAAATCCTATTGCAGAAAGGTACCATAAGGACTAATAATGGAACCAAGGTCAAAGGGGTTGGGAAGGGTAGGCCAAAAACAAGTTTGGTAAAAAATGAAGGTATGTTAGAATGGTATATAAAATGGTATTGTTCAAGGATGGTGATGTTATGACAATTAGGTATAATGATAATAGGGTTGCTCTTAAGTGACAAGGTAAGGTAAATGGAAGGGTATGAAATAATGGCAAGGTGAATGGAAAATGAAAATGGAAAGGTAAATGGAAAATGGAAAAGCTTAGGTGAATGGCAGGGTATGAAACAACAAGGCAAATGGAAAATGAAACCAACAAGGTAAATGGCAAATAGAAAAGGTAATAGAAATGACAAATAGAAAAGGCAAGGTAAATGGTAGGATATGAAACAACAACAAGGCAAATGGAAAATGAAAATGGCAAGGTAGATGGAAAAAGGAAAAGGTAAAGGTATGGCATATGATTCTATTGTTCCTGTTGATGTGGAGATTCACATCCTAATCAAAATACGATACAACTAGAATAATCAATCATGTAAATTACTAGCCCACACCTCTTCTAAATAACTACTCTATCAAGAACTTGATGTAGATTTGGATTCCAATAATGTTATTTGGATCTTCATTGGTCATTGATTATGTTTCCTTCAAACATTGAGATAAGGTATCTTTGTATCCTCTATAAAGGAAAGTGTGGTTAGGGATGGTAAATATGAAAAAAATAAATGATAGGTCAGATTTGGCAATGTAAAGGTGGATGATAATAGATAAATGGATCGTAATGGAATGTATAATTATTGGGGAAAAAATGAAGATTGGGATTTTTAGGCACACATAATGTTACTGATCTTAGATTTGACATAACTTTGGTTGTGGTGAGGCTGAAGACTTCTGAATATGTTCTCAATAGGATCATCAAATTTTTCTATTATTTGGGCCTAAGAGTAGTTACCATCTAATTATGCTATAGACTGGAAGTTGTATTGATTTTATCTTTAATAATGTCTTCATCAAGTATTGAAAAACTATTATGTTCAGTGATTGGTTCCTCAATGAGGTTTTCACCAATGAAGTTGTCTTAACTGCCCCATAATGCCTTCAAGAAGGTTTCATTAAGTAATGTTGACTTTTAACTTTGATTTTTTTTTAGCACCTTTGAAAAGGTTTCACTTTGAGATTGTTCTTATTCGACATGAATGTGGTCTTGGTCCCCCTAATATTATTCAATTTATATGTCATCATGGATGAAATTTAACAAGGTGTGATTCTATCGATCCTAATCAACACTTATGGGAGGTGGAATGTCAATTTAATGGCTAGGTCAGTTGGTGTTAATGGAATGTGAAACAGTAATTTAATGGAAAGAGGTAGCACAATCCTCATAAAAGATACTAGGAAAAATTGTGTTGATGTTGAAGTAATTATCCTTAAAAATCATGTAAGGATCACAAATATATTCAAATTGATCTGCAAGGCATGAGTAACCAATTTTTTAACAACCATGAATGTATTTAGATTTTGAAGTTGAGTATGACCCAAGGGAATCTAAATCTAATGCTGAGATTGATGTTGAGTCCACTTCTAATGCTAAATATGATATCAATTCAATAATATAACCTAACTTTAATTCCAAATATTCTTCAATTGTGGATGCCACTACAATGATGTCTTGTTGAATGTTTGGTATGGGACAAGTAACAACCTATGATGGCATAATGGACTCTTTAAAAATAGGCTTAGATAAAAAGGATTTCAAAGAGATTAGCTTGTCAAAGTGAGACTCCTCAATGATGGGAAAAATATTAAGTGACAACTCCATAGAGACTATCTTCTCAAATGGAGGCTATTTAAAAATAGGACAATGGTTAAGATAATGATTTGCCCAAAGGTAGTTATAATCATTAAAAAGTGACTCAACAAAGACTAGTTTATCATAGTGAGACTCCTTGATAATGGGTAAAGGATCAAAAGGTGATTCATCACATGTTGACTTGTCATAAATAGGTGCTTCAACAAAAATATCATGGATTGGTTGGTTCTCTTGGCCTTGGTTTACAATTAGCTATAAAATACCAATTTTGAACACATCTTGGTCTTTGAATGATTGGTTTTATTAGAGAGGTACTAATTGGCTTTGTTTTGGCTCAATGATCAACATGGATTTTTTAAAGTGGGGGATGGTTAGAAATGAAGGAATAATGGTTGGTGGTTGTGTAATGATCTCTTTGTAAATAGGCTCATCTAAGATGGGCTTAACAAAGAATAGTTGTTGGTTTAGGATGGTAATTGTGACTCATCAAGTTATGATTACATAAATTTGTTGGGATAATGAGATACCATACTTGGAAGGGCCTAAAATGATAATGTTAGGGCATTGTGAAGCTTAGTTACTATTATGAGCTAAAGGATGAGGTCCTATAATGGTAATGGTAGGAAATTATGAAGCTTGATTACTATCATAAGACAAAGGATGAGGTCCTGATATAGTAATGATGGGGAATTGTAAATCTTGGTTCTTATTATGAGCCAAAGGATGAGGTCCTAGAATGGTAGTGGTAAGGCATTGCGAATCTTGGTATCTATCACTATCCAAAGGATGAGGTCCTGATATAGTAATCCTTGGATGCTATGGAGCTTGGTTTCTCACATAATCTAAAGGAGGGTTAATGGTATAATTTTGGGATAGGGTACTGTTAGCATTGAAAAGGAAAATTTGGTGCATTAATTGGCCAAAAATTGTATCACCACATACTAAAATTGAGGATCTTAGATTTTTTCTCTAGATTGAGTACTGTAAGCAAGATAAGGAACCATCTCACAACCTACATCCTCACCATAGGGGTCTTGAACAAAGACATCTTGTGTAACCATATTAACATTTCTGAGATTATACATGGATTTTCTATGAGTATAAAAACAAATATTCAAATCAATGATGAATGTTACATGAAAATAGGCTTATATTTCTATAAACTCTTAAAAATAATTTCCAAAGGATAAAGGGTTCAAACTTGGTCTAACTTGGTCTAAAAGTGAAGATATATATCCAAAAATGTCTATGCTTTTACTTGGTCTAAAATAATCTAACATTTAATATCTTACACAAAAAGGTTAAGTGGATGAATAAAAACCAAAATGCCAAACTATAGGTTTAAAGTGTTTCAAAGAAGTCTAATCTAAAAAAAATAAAATTTGCTAGGTATTTTGGAGAAGGCACAAAATATAGGCTCAAAAGAAGTATTTATAGGTCTTTTGGAAAAGGCATAAAAGCTATACTTTAAATAAAAAAGGTATGGGATTTAATCTAAGAAATTTGAAACACTTTGGCATAAACTAGGCATTTGGATTTTAGATAGGAACTTGGTCAGTTGGTAAAAGATAATGGACTATAGGAACATGAAAGATAGACTTCTTCTCCTAAATTTAGGCACAAAAAATAGTTTTTAAATTGAATAAATAATTCACTTAAGTCACACAACCCAAAATTGAAAGATCAATGTCTAGGCCAAAATTACACAAGGCATACAGATAAACCAATCCATATTTGGATTTGAAATTGTTAAGGCTAATTCTAAACTCAACTTAGAAAACTAGGCTTATTTAAACAAATAACAAGCTAGACACGAATGAACGATATAATATTACTAGGTATAAATCTGAAATGATGCACATGGTTTTGGTTTCAAAATTGGAATTTAGACACAAAGTAAGAAGGATTTGAAATAATTCAAAAAATTTAATGATGTTATCATACTCTAAATATATGATCAAAAGGTTTGTTTCAAGACTCCTAAGGCACAAAACTTAAAATAAATCAGGCATCATAATGACACCCTTTTCAATCAAATGACAAACACACACAAAGGTTGATAAAAATACTAAGACACATGTACAATATCAAATGGGTAGTATACCACCTCTTAAAAAAAAAGAGTGATGTATAAAAAAGACCCATTTTGACATGGTATAATAAACAAAATATATAGTTTGACTCAAGACCATGCAAGAAAGGGTAAAATGACACAAACACCTAAGTGTAACATCCTAAATCCTAAAACTGACAAGGATGTATAGTACTACCAAATTCTATAAATATACTCACTCTTAAGATTATTTTAATTATTAATCCAAAAATTAAAAGCACATGAAAAGTAGGGTTTTTATGCCCCTTCTTTTCTCAAGAGTTTTTACTATGACATGGAACTTTGGGATACTCACCTTGCATCAACATTATATTTATGGGAAGTGGGGTTGTTCTAAACTATCAATTTTTCCTCATTTCTAGATGGTCCTAATTGTGGATAATAATAGATATGCAATCACATCATTTGGATATGCATCAATCAACTTGTTTTGAAAAGGTCTTGTCCTTTTCACAACCACTACATCTATCACTTGCTTAGTGTAGTGTGATGTTTTAGTTGCCCCTATTTATGAGGTATATCACCACTAATGGATCTTGTTTTAACTACATAAAATAAGCATCCCAATAGATCACCCTCAATTTATATACCCTACCATGGAGTGGGGTTGAAATGATTTGAGGAGATGAATTCCCAAGTCAATGCTTCTCTAGAGAAATTGTGAGGAGGCAATGAACTCCCACTCACAAGCTAAAGTACATAAAAAATAAAGACAAGTGAAAAGACTTTATGGTTGTTTTGGGGTCACCCAAACCATATGGATTTGGGGAGGGCCTTAACAACTTTATTTTAATGATTTTGTACCAAAGTGATAAAAGAAAAGAATGAGCATGTTTGGTCACCTAATTTTTCGAAAGGGGATGGGGGGAGAGCATACACACATCACTCATCTTGTTAAAAACAAATAAATTTCAATAAACAAAAACAAAAATAAAAACTCTTATGAGTTATCTAACTAATGTGAGAATTCTTTTTATTGCACCAAAAAAAATGTGTTGTGAAAATTTGGCCACTTGACATTTATTTGTTGAAAATTTTGAAAAATAAAGAATGACTTAATTTTTTTTTTAAACACCAATTTGAAATGTGAAATTTACAAGTTAGAAGTGTTTTAAATGTCTCCTTATGGCCTTTTGGTCCTTAAAAACACTTTAGAGGGTCCTTGTGCTTATAGGTACATCATGAATGATCAAATTACTTCCCAAATCTCTCTCAAGTTTTTGGGTTTTTACACACAGTGCAAAACCATAGAAAATAGATAAATACTACAACTCTCTTTGCAAAAATATGACTATCATCACAATAACCTAACTTGCATGAAAATTGAGTACATAAATCAATATCACTACTATCATGAAAATAATACATAAATAAAGATAATATCACTAATTTTAGAGTCATGATATTAAAATATCATATAAATATAGGTAATAACAAACTTAACCTATAGCACAAAATGATTAACAAGAAAACTATCATGGTTAGGCAATACCATGAATGTTATGGCAATATTTAAACGTGTAGATTCACAATATTGTGTAATATCACTATTTATCATGCAATGTCATAATTTATCATGAAATATCACAAATTATCATGTAATATAATAATTGGAAACACAAAACTACAATTATAAATGAAATACTACAATTAGAAACATAAAACCATAATTAGAAATGCAATATCATAATTGTAAACACAAAACTACAACTAGAAATGCAATACTACAACCCCTAGTTGAATTATTATCAATAATATAAATTTCTAATAATGCAACTAGAAATGCAATACCATAATTCCCTAGTTGTATTATTATAAATAATGTAACTATCAAGTTGCATTATTGTCAATAATGCAACTGACTTGTCAATAATGCAACTAGGAGTTACAATAATGCAACTGGGAGTTGTAATATCGTAACTTATCATAAAAAATAACCACTTATCATGTAATATAAATAATGCAAAGTCATGGTATTGTATAATATCATAATTCTAGAATAAAAATTATGACTGCACAAGGTAACTTCATGACTTCCAAAAAATATCCTTTGGCCTCTAACTTTCACCTATTTTGATCATCAAGCTTAAAATTTTACATGAAAATCATTATGAGAGTGATCTAAAAGGCCTTCAGATCAAATTCATGGGGTGCATGCCCCACTAGGAATGTCAACATGTGAACTAGGAATTTGACATAGAGGGGAGATTAGTCTTGTGTTAGTCTCATAAAATAAATGAAATGAACACACTAAAGTCCTAAAACATCTAGCCTAGACACTAGGAAAATATTAGGTAACAAAAATAAATGAAATCACAATAAAACATAAAATAAATGAATATTTTACCTTCTTTTTAGATCCAAATGGATTTGTTTAATGGTTTTCTCAGACTGTGCATCAAGAAGTCTTTGACAATGAAGCTTGATTGGCTCCTTCTCTCCTTGGCATCTTGGCTTTGATGTTGCTTGGCTTAATATTCGGGCATGGTAACACTACTTGCATGAGTTATATAAAGAAAATCCTATATAATATATTTATAATATCCAATCTTAGAAATGAAGGGGTATGGCCTTATATTTATAGCCTTAAGAATTAACTCTCACACAATATGAGTTAAGTTTGGGTTTAGGCTTGGAATGGGTTCAAACTAAACCTAGGTGAGTTCAAACTAACTATGGTTGAGTTAATAATTTTCAAGTAATTATGATTTGAAATTAATAGGCATGGATCTAAAATTATATATTTTAGGATATTTTCAAAGAGCCTAACAATTCATAAAGGCAATGTTGAAAGGCTAAGATATATTGAATTTTTGAATTTCCTTTTTTAGATATTCATTAATTTTAAATGTATAATTCAACTATGAATTTAATATTGTTTAATTTATTAATTGATTTTGATTAGCCTTTTGTCTCTTTCAATATTTGATCAAGTGTGTAAGTGCCCCATTTAATAAGTCTATAGGCTAAATTGATAGTTGTTATGTCACAAGGTGATTAGGGATGAATCTGTGAGAGGATATTATTGGATACAATATAATACCCCAATTAGGGATGTCTCAACATGTTTTTGAGCTTTTATGAATGATGTCTCAGTGATTCCTAAGCTTAATTTTTAATGGTTGGTAGGAATTACTCTGAAGTCTATTTAGAGACTCGTTGTGGCCAATTTTAAGTTTCTACATATTAACTAGAAATGTAAATCAATGTGTATAAATGTCCAAAATAACCATAAAGGAGTTTGAGATGACTGATTTAGGTTTGTTAAATTATATTCTTGGAATAAAAGTTAAAAAAATGAATGAAGGCATCTTTGTATACCAAGCCAAGTATTTAAAGGAGATTTTTGAGAGGTTTAAGATGTTGGACAATAAAATAGTATCAACCCTAGTTGAAAAAAGCTTAAAATTGCACAAATAATATTTTAGTATCAATATGGACCCCACATGTTACAAGATTTTAGTGGTAAATTTGATGTATTTGATTGTAACTAGACTAAACATCATGTGTGTAGTTAGACTCATAGCTATATTCATGGAGACATCAAAATAAACATATTAGCGAGAAAAAAAGAGGATCTTGAATTATGTGAAAGACATGAGAGGATATGGAATTTTCTATCCACCAATATATGAATTGTAGTTAGTAGGCTACACAAATAGTGATTGGGGTAGTAGTCTTGATGATAGAAAGAGCACATTACAGTATGTTTTCAATCTTGGGTTAGGAACTATTTATTGGGATTAAAATAAAAACCCATAGTTATAGTTTCACTTTCAATATCTGAAGCATAATATATAACAACTAATGTAGTAGCATTCTAGGCCATATGGATTAGAAGAATACTCTCAGATTTACATGAGGATTAGTAAGGAGATTCAACTATATACTATGATAAAATATCTTCCATTGCATTTATTGGGTCATTTATGGTCTAAGGTAATTATGTAACGTTTTATTTTTTTAGCATCAAAATAATAAGTTGAACATAAAATACATTTTTGGCTTTCTATATCTGATATTCACGACATGGAGTAGATAGAGTTAGTTTATTTTGATTCTCTCATTACAAAACTTCTCACTTCTTTCCTGATAGGGAGAGAAGATATAACATTTGGTTGGTATATTATTAGTTTTCGATGATAATATGATTTGATAGGGGTTTATATCAACTTTAATGTTTAGCAAAGGTCATCAATATTTGTTTGACATTAGGGAGATGTGCCATACATAGTATGAGTTGGTCACTTTGACAGGTTTCTAGGTGAAGCCTTATGTGGATTGAAGTAATTGGACATGATTTGATTGTGTTCTACTATATTACATTATGATGATCATAGGGTATGAGCATACCTTGATCATGTTCATCAGTGTTTTATGCACAACTCATAGGGTGAGCTTTTGTATGGAGCAACATCAGTTTTGACTAGTACTAGGATGTACAGTACCCCAATTGTAGTTGACTTAGAGTTTCTTTGATGAATTTAGAGTCATTTCTCCATATATTTGATTTTATATACCCCTTTGGATCAAGGGGATTTATTTGGGTCATTTATTATCCAAGGTAATTATGTAATTTTTTATTTTTGTTAGTAGTTAGTTGTGTTCAGGTTATTTTACCCATTGGTTGGTTTTGTAACCAAATTCCTCATTGTGTAAGATTTTTAAAGATTAATTGATGTACACAAATAATAAGTTGAAAATTTAATAAATTTTTATCATTATTCCTCTTTGTCTAAGCCTAAACAACATTATCAAAGAATCCCATTTTTCATAGTATAATCAAGCATATTGTAATTAGGTATCATTTTATTAGAGAGTTAGTTGAAAAAAGGCAATAGAGATTAAATTTTGTAAGTTAGATCAACAACTAGATGATATATTTACTAAGACTACTAAATAATAGTTTTCTATGTTTAATAAGAAGATTAGGGGTCATAGATTCAATAACATTAACCTTAGATGGTTGTATGGTGGATCCACAAGTGCTTAGCCTAACTCCAAAGTCTAATAATGAAGCTTTGGAGTCTAATAGCAAAGCTATAGATTCCATCAACCAAGATTCAGAGTTTAACATGTTAGTTCCAGAGTCCAATAGGTTGGCTTCATAGTTCAATAGTCCAGCTCTAAACTTCCTCAAAATGAATACAAAATCAAATAAGATGAAAAATGTTACAAAGATGTTTTGGGGATTGAATAACACTTAGAAGAACATAGAAATAAGGTCAATAATAAAGGGGTGTTAAAAATATTTTATTCTTTCTCTCACCTACTTGTACTAGCTTTGGAGTCTTTTAGTAGCCACCAAACAAAACCAAATACATACAATTTGAATTTGAATTTGTTTTTGGTGATCCATTGAAGTTAGGAGGAAATTCATAGGTTATAGGTGGATATGTCATTTAGTAGAATAGATAAAAGGATAATGAGACAATAAAATGTAGGAATTTTTTTTTGAGAATATGACATGTAGTAACAACAGGAAGAGGGAATAAAACACATATAGTAGAAGATTGTGGAAAATAGAGAAGGCAAAAAGGAAGATGACAAAGCAGGAAGAAGGAAAAAAGGATATAAGATAATAGTCTTGGAAGAGCATGAATAGTAGATATAAAGAGGGAATATACACAACAATAGGTTAAGATATAGAAAAATATAGAAGAAGATAACATATAGTAAGGACAATAATTTTGTAAGTGTGCAAATAACAAAAGTTGTAATATAATGTTGTTTGTAATCATTTTGTGTAACCAACACATTGTAATAATTTGTTTTTTGAATTAATAAATAAGTATATTAGAGTACAAGGAGAGTTAAATCCTATTTTGTCTTCCCGTGTTCTTACTTGTTAAGTTATTTAATTAGTATGTTTTGAGACTCATCCCTGACCTCTAGGATTTAATAGTATATTCTCAATTTAGTGTGATTTATTTCTCTCTTTCTTAACTCATTTAAGCTACCCACCTAGGCTTTTTCCCAACATAAGTTACTCAAGTTTTATTGTACTACAAAATATGGTCTTACTACTTATTTTCACACTAATAAGATACAAGGAAAAGTTTCCCTTCCCTTCTCTTAGAAAATATATGTCAAACCTTAGATTTCTTTTACTGGCACATAATAATATTAGTGACACCATTTCAAATTTAGTCTATGAAATGAATGAATTGGAGGTTCTAGATATGTCATTTAATAGTCTTAGTGGTAAAATTATGTTTAAATAATTTCTTTAGTTTGTGTGTCTTAAATCTAGAAAATAATAACTTTAAGGGCAAGTTGTTAGATGTGTGGGAATGTTTACATTCTCTCCAAATAGTGAAACACGGTGATAATGTAATAAAAGACTATATTCCATCATCTATTGAAAATTGTACATATTTAGAAGTCCTTGATTTGAAAATTAATAATATGCAAGGGAACATTCCAAATTAGATAACAAGCTTGCACTATCTCTAAATTTTGCTACTACAATCTAACATATTATCTAGTGAAATCCCATCATTGTTATCCAAATTAAAAAATATTCAAATATTGGACATGTGAAGCAATGAATTTTTATGAGTTATTTCAAATAACTTTATAAACTTGATTATGATGGAAAAGCCATTAGAAAATACACAAGGTCTTCACTATTATTCAATGGATGAGGTGAATTATTTAAAGCAAATGATCATTTGAATTAAAGGACAAGCCTTAGAAATTGTGAGGCATTTAAGATTGGTGAATTGTCTTTATATCTAAAATAAAAATGTATTAGGTAAAATTATTTAGTATACCATATACCTTCAGGGTTTGATCATTATCAATTTTTCAAGAAACAAATTCAATATAACAATTCAAAAAACCTTGGGAAACATTATACAATTAAAATCAATTGATATTTCACAAAATAGTTTGTTTTAAACTATTCCTAATGAATTTTAGTCTTTTTCATTTTTTTTAATTTTTTTTTGGATGTCCTATAATAATATATTAGGAATGATACCTCAAGGAGGACAAGTGATGAAATTTGATTCCTCATATTTCTCTAATATTTCAAGCATACGTGGCCACAAACCAATGTTTCTTTCTCAAATATTCCTCCTACTTATACTAAGATACATGCATAAAATAAAAAATATTTAGAAGAGGATATTATATAAGCTTAAAAAAAAATCTAATTGCTAAAACATTCAAATAAAAATAGAAAACTCAAAATGTTTCTATATTCATAAACAACACAAAAAAATTCTTTCTATTCAAATTCACTTGAAAAATACAAATGCCTATGATATATAGAGGGATTTAACACAAAATAGAGAATGTAATGCTATGAAATTTACTATCTTCAAATTTCCTTAATTAAATAAATACAAATTCAAATATTTATATAAATCTACTAAAATCAATGGAAGATAACTTGTAGTGATAGTCAATGGTGGTGGGAGCCTTTTGATGGAGAAAGAAATTATTTATTACAAGATTTTAGTGGTAAATATGCTACTCATTGTTAGTGGAGGTTAGTGACGGGATGTAGGTTGGATGGTGGTGGAGTTTTTTAGTGGTATAAATTAGTTATTTTATTCCAACACTCTCCCTTAATTTATTCCACTAGCTGCTTTAGCATTCATAATGCCCAAATTTTTTTGTAGGCATTCAAAATTATCTTGTGCCAATGCCTTTGTTAATACATTTTCTAGTTTCTCCTTTGACCTAAAAAAAGGAAGCTAAATTTATCCATATTCAACCAAATCCCTTATGAAATTATAATGGATCTAAATATGCTTACTCTATCTATGGAAAACTGGATGCTTTGTCAAGGCTATTGAGGATATATTATTATAATAAATAGTATTACCATCTCCTTATTCCTCATTCAAGACATATAGAATTATTTTGAGCCAAATATCCTAACATGTAGTTGCATTTTCTATAATATACTCAATTTATGCTATGCAGAGAGAAACTATGGGTTTTTTTTAGATACCCATGAAATGACTCCTGAACCCATATGGAACACATATCCTGATGTGCTCTTCTTGTCATCTAAATTACCTACCAAATCACTATATATATACAACTATCTCAAATTCATTTGATGTAGTATATAATATGCCATATTTCTTGGTGCCATTGACATATCTCAAGATTCTCTTACCTATTTGCCAATGTGTATCCTTAGGTGTCTTAATAAATATAAAAATTAGGCCTACTACATAAATTATATCAAGTTTAGCTATTGTCAAGTACATTAGAATTCTAGCCATTCTCTTGTATAAGTTTGAATTCAACTCATTGTTACAATCTTATTTACTCAATTTTAGACCAGTTGTTATTGGTGTTGGCACAATATTATTGTTTATGGGTTTGTAGTGAACCCATCAAATCATCCACTATAATCCTTGAAATTTATTTAGCCTCTTTCATTGCAATGAAAATCAGATCATATCTCAAGGGAAAAATCCTAAGGATATTCTCAATAATCCTTTGATATTCCATATCTTCTCCATTAATTCTTAACTAATTTGTTAAGCTATAAATTCTTGTATGGAAATAAAAAATGGACTCACCATCATTCATTTAAAGAGTTTCAAAATCTCTCTTGAGCAGTTGGAACTTGACCAACCTCACCTTGTTAGTTCCTTTGTATGTGTTTTGAATAATCTCCCATGCCTCCTTTGAGTATTTAAGTGCTTCTATTCTAGGATATATGGATTCTACTATTATTGTCACAATCAAATTTAGGTATTTTGCATTCTTCCTCCTATTCTCCTTCAGTTGGGTCTTTTGGGAATTTGTAGGTAGCTTGGTCAATTACATTTATGAATCCACTGACTAGTAACTCCCATAAATCATTTGTAATCATTATCATATTCATCTTCTTAAACCATACATCATAATTTTCCCCACCAAATGTTGGTGAATGTTTCCAACTTTTACCCTTTGTTCCAACCATGCTATAGATCTGAATCACTTTTCTAACTTGACAAAGAATTATTCCAACACATGATTTCAATCAAAGAGTGAAAAAAATTTACTTAATAATATATCCCTTTTGTCTTATCTATTGGATGTGTAGTAGTGCTTCACCAATTTATTTGCTTATTGGATGATTCCAAAGTAGATACTTTTGTGATAGGGTCTATTAGATTTATTGTGTAGTTTTTATTTTTTCCTCTTTTGCCTTTTGTTTACTTTAGTAGTTTATATTTGTAGAAAAAATAGGTAGGCCTAAGTGGGCAACAAACAATACTTAAGATAAAAACTAAAACTTTGGAGTTATACTAGAGCTATACACAAGTGTTGAAAATGCACAAAATGAGCATGCTAAAATAATAAAATAGGAGAGGTAGAGTTGTATAGGAAAACATAAAAATCCACATATATTAAATTCAATCTAAAAGTTCTATTAAAATTTGATAAACTATAGCTGCAATTGTTCATAAAAAAACTTCTATAATGACCTTCCTTACTAGATAATGGATAATTGTTTAACTATTGTCAATATATAACATCCCTCTATCCTATCTTCTTCACTTTTTGTCTTCTTCTCTATATAATATAGTCTATTATTATATTTTTCTCTACCTATTGTGTCTCTTTATCTCTAGGCTACTCTTTCTTGCTACTACATACACTTTTGCCATTTATCTATTTCATTATCTTTTGTCTTATTGCTAAAAATTAAAATTTAAACTTTTATGTAATAACTATTGAGAGACTCTAGATCTAGGTAGGTTAGGTAAA
This sequence comes from Torreya grandis, assembly GCA_037957365.1. Lineage (NCBI taxonomy): Eukaryota > Viridiplantae > Streptophyta > Pinopsida > Cupressales > Taxaceae > Torreya > Torreya grandis. The sequence continues at coordinate 153,434 of JARHVA010002438.1, read as the reverse complement.
AAGGAAATAATATATTATTTTAACACTCCCCCTTATTCTTTACCTTTCTTCCATTCTTTAATTAACTCTTTTCACCCTATTAAACATATTTGTAACTTATTCTTTCTTTCCCATATGCTTATATGCCAATTAAATTTAACTATAGAGATTCAGTAATGAACTTTGGAGCTTCATTGTTGAACTCTAGAGCTCCACTGATGAACTCTAGAACTTGGTTTATGTATTCTAAATATTAATTGTTGAACTTAGAGCATTGCTAATGAAATCTAGAGCTTGGATGACGTACTTTAGAGATTTTTTGTGAGACTTCAGAGCTAGCATACTACCAACTAGTGTCAATGTTATTATATTTATGACCCCTAATCTTCATCTTAAATGTAGAAAACTATCATTTGATAAATTATTAGTAAATATATTATCTATTTGTTGATATGACTTATAAAAATTAGGCTATAGTACATGTTTTTATACTATTTCTCTAATGAATTATAATTGATTAAAATGTTCTTGCTCTTACCATGAAAGATGAGTTCTTTGACAATGATATGGAGGATATTTTATCATAATAGAACTTAGAATCTCCTTGATATTCATCATGCAAATATGAAATTATCCTTTTTAATCATATATTTTGGTATGCTACTAGATTGGTTGATATGTACTCTACTTCAAATGTAGAAAGTGAAACTATGGGTTGTTTATTTCAAGCCCACATAATGGATCATGAGATAAAATGAAACACATACCTAGATGTACTATTTTTATCATCTATACTATCAACCCAATCACTATCTATGTAGCCTACTAACTAAAACTTATCTGCTATTGCATATAAAATACCATATCCTCTTATGCCATTTACATACCTCAATATCCTCTTGCCTTCTTTCCATTGTGTCTATTTTAGTGTCTTCATAAATCTAGATATGAATATGACTACATACATAATGTCTGGTCTTGTTACAATCAAATACATAAAACTTCTCACTAAAATCATATACCATGTAGGGTATACATTGCTACTATAATCTTATGCAATTTCAATCTTGTCCTAGCTAGGGTTGATACTAGTTTACTATCCAACATCCTAAAGCTATCCAATATCTCTTTTTCATACTTGATTTGGCATATGAATATGAATTCATTTATTTTATTAGCTTTTATCTCAATTAATTACTTTAATAGACCTAAATCAATTATTTCAAACTCCTTTTTCATGGTTGTTTTGAATTATTGACTGATTTGTATTTATGATGAATATTAGATAATCCACATATAAAACAACAATAAAAATATCTCCTTTGATTATTTTAATGTAGAGAGTGGGATCACTACCACTTTTTATAAATCCATTACTCAAAAAGTAAGAGTCTATCTAGCTATACCATGCCCTTAGTGTTTACTTAAGCCCATACAATGCCTTTTTCAACATATATATCTTCTTTTAATACTTTATAATCTCATAACTAGGTGGTTTTCTCACATAAACCTCTTTTTATAGCACTCCATTTAAGAATGCTAACTTGACATCCATTTGATGCACCTTCCACTTATTTTGAGCAGCTATAGCTATGATTATTCTTATCATTTATAGCCTTGATATAGGTGCAAATGTCTCATTATAGTCACTTCCAAGCATTTATTTGTATCATTTCACAACTAGCCTTGCTTTATGTCTCTCTATCTTTCCTTATAGATTGGTTTTAGTCTTGTAAACCCATTCCACTCCAATGACCTCTTTTCCTACTTGAAGGTCTACTAGTTGAAAAGTCTATTTTTTCTCAATGACATGTATTTATTCATCCATTTAAGGTAAATTTTAGTGGAAAATATTTTTTAATTCATGAATATTCACTTTTTGGTAAATTATATTTGATGATTTTTTAGGAGTAGTACATAAGACCCATTCACCTAAATTTTTGAGATGTAAATTTTTTGAGGAGTTAGCTCACCATTAGTTTATAATAATAATTATGGGAGAATCTATATATATATATATATGTTCACAAGGGTTACCAACCAAGTCTCATTCTTTACCTCATTACCATGTTGAACATTGAGGTTGCCTGACAGATAGGTTGTGGGATAAATACAAATGAGTTTTAAAATTTTTCCTAAACCTTAATATTATTTTATATTTGAATTAATTTTGAAAATATGTATAATTTTTTAAAAAATCTCAATTTGAATCTGTATACAAAAGTTACGGCTTTGAAAAGTTAGCATTTGGTACTGCCTAACTACATCATGGTGTTATCACCTGACAACATCATGATGTTGTCATTAAATAGAATGATATCACTTAGTAGCAAGATATAAATAGGTATCATGATACTAATTAGTATCATGATATCACTCAAAAGTATGTTACCACTTGGTAACATGTTATCACTCAATAACATGATGTCGTCTGATAGTATGCTATGATGCAACTAAAGAACATCTAGAGGTTGTAACTTTTGCATACAGAGTCAATTTGAGGAATTTATTTTTAATTATATATTTATTTGATAAAAATCAAAATTTTATCATGCTTTTGGGAAACATATTATTATTGGGTGACATAGTGCTGTCAAGTGACATAGTGTTGTCGCCCGATGACATGATGCGATGCAACTGAGGACCAACTTCTAGAGGTCATAACTTTTACATACAAAATCAATTTGATATTTGTCTTTTTGAAATTGTATAGATATTAAATATGAATATAAATTTTATCATGCTTTTAGGTGACATAGTTTTGTCACATGACATAGTGTTGTCGCTCGATGGCATGATATAATATAATTGAGCACCAAATTTTGGAGGCCATAACTTATGCATACAGACTCGATTTGAGATTATTGTTTTTTTAAAATTGCATATCTCTTTGAGAGGAATGTAAATATGTAACAATATTAAATTTTATTTAAAATTTTTATATTATTTTAAAACTTATCCCACAACCTATATGTTTTAACTGTGTAGACAGATGACTATACATAAAATTTAAGAAGGCAATTTTTTTTTCAAATTTTCATATTTTCTAAGGATATGAATTAGATTCACCTAAATATACTTAAGGGTGTTTTTTATATGGTATATTAAAATTAATCCTACATATATTGATTTACACCACTTATTATTCTTGATTACTTACTCAAAAAAGATAGGATCAACTGATAAAAAGAGAGAATAATTCATTATTTCATCTTGATTTTATTTATACCTTGACTACCCATAGACTTCATGCAATATACTTATCCTTATTAGGTATTGGATTATGTTTGAGGAGGTTTAATTTGACTCATAAGTTCCTCCTTGACCTATTTATTGGCTACTACCACTAGATGAATCATCCCTTTGTGAAATAAAGATCTAACTTGGTACATGGGTGGCTATACCTATTATTTTAGTTTCAAGAAAGGGTCCACTAGCCCTTATTTTCACTTGATCTTCTTATTATATCTTTTCTAAAGCTTCATGCTCAATGAATTGAACATCCCAACTAATTATGAGTTCTTTGGTGACCAGGTTATATAATCTATAAAATTTTGATTGGTCACTATACCCAATGAATATGCATTTATCTCCTTTATCATCCCACTTTTTATTTATTTACTTGGGAACATGTTCATATGCCACACAACCAAAAAAACCAAGGTTTTTAACAATTGAATTCTGATTACTCTATGCTTCTTGAGGGATCATATCCCTAACACTCTTATTTAGACACATATTTTAATGCTCAAAATTTATATTTCAAACACACAAAAACCACACTAATTTTTTTTATAACACTCTAATGAACACACTAAATCCTATGCATAAAAAAGCTAGTAATACTAACATGTCATATAAAATCAAGTGAACACAAAAACATGACATCACTACAATGTCGTGATTCAATCAGTCACACTTTTATCTATTACACAAAGAAAAACACACAAGATTCAAGGATAAAATAAAATCTAGATTGGTTATTAGTGATTCGATTGCTAGCAGTCTAACCCAAGGTGAATCTTAAATGACATGAAATCATGCATAGACACTTAAGGCTAGACAAGTTTTAGTTTTATTTATAAATTTTCCATGAACCCTACAACCAAGTAGAAGATAAATTTTATAAGTACAACCTCAAAAATAAGAACATATCACATTTTAACTCAGGGGACATTCACAAATATAAATTTAAAAATAAACACAATCACATGAATAATTAGGTCAATGCCACAATTACACAAGATAAAATTACTCTTAATATTACAAAGGTTTGACATGACTAAATAGGGTGTAAAATGACCCTAGAATAAATAATCGAATAAAGGTTTACACTAATATAAGGTAATGGAACAAATTGATATGATAAAATAATCATAAATAAAGTATTGATTTAGAACAAAGGTAAATAAAATGAATAAAATAATATCAAACCAAACAATACTTATGACATTTTCTATCATTCCCATAAAAACAATAACAAATAGGGTTTAAGGAGGACTCACTAAAAGTATCAAACAAAACTAAAAAATAAATACGAAAAGTTATACTTGAATATGGAACTCAAACTGAGAGATTAAAACTCTAATACTTAACAAACATTAAACTAGGTGATTATTAAAACACCTTTTTTAGAGTGACTTTAGAGATTAAAATTAGAACACAATTTTTTTGAGTAGTTTTAGTTTGTAAAGGTGTCATTAAAAATAGGTAAGGAAAGAAAAAATTGAAACTAAAAGCTTCTACATTGATATGAAGTTCAAAATATTTGAAAATATCTTTTTTTATCATGGAGATAATTTCTAACCACTTATTAGAAGTTAATTTTGAAGTGCATTCATTGGGAAATTAACAAGTTAAAAAGGATTTTCTATGTGAAAGCCTTTTGGAATCGAGGCACCATTTCAGCTCAGATGAGCTAAAAATTAATATGGTACCATAAACTAATTCTCTTATCTAGTGATAATTATGATATAGACTCAGATTCAAGTTTAGTCCATTTTATTTATTTTTAAAACTCAATTTATGAAGGATTACTATAAGCTAAAATACAAAATTTTTTGCCACTAAGAAAAAATTTAGTGAATTAGATTCTTTAGTTATAAAAATGTTTGATCTATTGTGTTAGGCTTACAATGGAATTATTAAGGCCACTTAAGAGGATAGTACCAATGATCATACTTGATAAAGTAAAGTATTTTCTTATGATTTTGTGTTTTAATAATGGATTACACTTTAGTTTGTCTGACACAAGGTTGATTTATATAAACTATTGACTTGGTTCATTTATTAAGAAATTCAACATTCAAAGAAGCCAATTCAATATATTATGCTCAATTACAATCCTTTTTAGGTTGTTAAATCACCCATTGAATCATAATAAACTATGAAAATACAAGCTTAAGTCCATATTTTTAGAGCTATTTCTAGTTGTAGTTATCAAGTTGTGTCATTATGATTAAAATAAATTGTATTATGTAAATAAGTTATTATAAGTCTAGCTTTATAAATTCAATCCTACATAAAAATGTTATTTTCATAAAAGTGTGACATCATGATAAAATAATAATTCATAAGATTCAAAATACTAATAATTCATGGGGTAACAAAGAACTCTTTTCTTGTAAAACAAAATACATTAATTTTATTTCAATCACTCAATGATCAAATTACCAATCTATAAAATACTCTAACTACATACACCACTAAATATATAAAATTAAACATTAAATCAAGTATTTAAAAATAATCTAATGCCTACCCCCACTTATGGGTTTGGATTACAATTACTTCTTCACAAATCATAGAATAAGAAATAAGACATAACAATCTCATTTTCATGCTAACTTTTACAACACAATAGATATTGATTTTTTTAAATCTAACTACTACTGGTACTCATCAACTTGTAATATAAAATAATTAATAAATAGGTTAGCTTATGCTGAGCAAGAG
>JARHVA010002438.1:0-142500 GCA_037957365.1 Torreya grandis | reverse complement strand
TAATTACAACTGCTAGTAGTTTGATTTAAAAATAATCAATTTTATCATATTATTAACTATAGATGCATTCCATTATTAGATTCATGTTCACTTAACAAACTAATACATAATCATTATAAGTATACAAAAAGTAGATCAAAGTAGGTGACCATGTACATGCAAATTTTCTCCACATATTGTTATTTTCTACCAAGGAATAACAAAACTAACCAATATAAACATTCATTAACAAGACATGAGAGCAATGCAATAAACCATAAAAATTTATCATTTCATCATTTTATTCACTCTAGGGTCCAATAGTCCATGGTGGCTAGATAATCCACCATAATAGTAAGAAAAATAAGTGGGTTCTCTCTAACAAGGTGCTCCCATCCACCAATAGAATGAATATTGCAACTAGAATTCAAAGATTCCCAATGTATTCCAAGTCTAGTAATATGTACATTCATTGTGCCATTCCACTTTTACACATGTGAGAAATTTTTTCATAATATATGCACAAGACACCAAACACTCCAAATTTTCTAGTGTTTAATTGTGCTCTAATACCAAAATATAATGCCCAAAATTTACATCTTAGACACACATAAAAACTACACCAATTTTTTTAACACTCCAATGAATGCACTAACTCTTATGCATAAAAATAAAGTAACAGTAACATGACATACAAACTCAAAAAAATATAAAAACATGACATCACTACAAAGTTGTGATTCAACCAGTTTTGCTTCGATCTACTACATAAAGAAAACAACCCAAGATTCAAAGATAAAATACAATATAGATAAATTATTATTGATTTATTTTTCATTATTCTAACCTAAGGTGAATCCAAAATGACATGAAATCATACAAAAACACTTAAATCTAAACAAGTTTCAGTTCTGTTTACAAATTCACCATGAACCCCACAACCAAGCAGAAGTTAAATTTTATAATTACAACTTCACAAATAGAGATGGATCACATCCTAACTCAGGGGATAATAATAATAATAATAATAATAATAATAATAATAATAATAATAATAATAATAATAAACACAATCATATTAATAGTTGGGTCAACACCAACTTTAAACAAGTCAAAATGACTCTTTAGGCTACAAAGATTTGACATGGCTAAACAAGCTACAAAATGAAGCTGGAATAATACCCAAAGAAAGGTTTACACTAATATAAGGCAATGAAACAAATTTGTATGATAAAATCATCAAAAATAAATTATTGCTTCATAACAAGGGTAACTAAAATGAAGAAAAATAATATCAAACCAAATAATACTTATGACATTTTCTGTCGTTCTCAAAAAAATAGTGACAAATAGTGTTCAACAAGGACTCACTAAAAATATAAAACAAAGTTTAAAAATAAATATGAAAGGTTATATGTGAATATAAAACTCAAACTAAGAGGTTACAACTTTAAGATTAAATAAATGTGAAATTGGGAAATTATTACAACACCCTTTTTAAGGTGACTTCACAAATTAAAATTAGAATAACACAATTTTTTTGAATAGTTTTAGTTTGGAAAGGTGTCATTAAAAATAGCTAATAGTAACAAAAACTAAAACTAGAATCTCTTACATTGATACAAAGGCAAAAATATTTGAAAATATATTTTTTCTTATCTATCTAATTTCTATCCATTAATTAGATGTTGATTTTGGAGTACATTCACTGAAAAATCAACAAAGTAAAAAGGATTTTCCCTATGAAAGCCTTTTGGAATTGAAGTACCATTTTAGCTCGGATGAGCTAAAAATTAATGAGATACCAGAAACCAATTATGTTAATTAGTAAAAATTATGATAGAGACTCATATTCAATTTTGGGCCACTTTAGTTATTTTTAAAACTAGTTTTTCGAAGGATAACTATAGGCTAAAATATGCACAAAAATTCACTAATAAGAAAACAATTTAGCGAATTAGATTCTTTAATTGCAATTTTTTTTGATCTATTGTATTAGGATTACATTTGAATTATTAAGTCCATGTCAGAGGATAGTACCAATGGTCATACTTGAGAAAGTAGAGTATTTGTTTATGTTTTTGTTGTCTAATAATATATTACACTTCAGTTTGTTTGACAAAAGGTTGATTTATATAAATTACTGAATTGATTCATTTATTAAGCATTTTAACATTAAAGGAAGTTAATTAAATATGTTATGCTCAATGTAAATCCTTTTTAGGTTGTTAAATCCTCCATTGAATCATAATAAAATATGATAATATAACAATTTTAAGTCCATATTCTTAGATTTATTACTAGTTGTAGTTATCAAGTCATGTCATTATGATTAAAGGAGCTTGTATTATGTAAATGAGTTATTATAAGTCTTTGGATTTATAGATTCAACCCTACATAATAATTCTATTTTTATAATAACATTACATCATGATAAAACAATAATTTATAAGATTAAAAAGACTAACAATTCATGGGGTAACAAATAACTCTTTTCTTATAAAACAAGACACCTTAAGTTTATTTCAATCAATGAATAAAACATTACCAATCTATAAAATAATTTAACTACATACACTACTACATAGATAAAATTAAACATTACATCAAGTATTTACAAATTGTCTAATGCCTACCCCGACTTATGGGTTTGGATTACAACTACTTATTCATAAATCATAGAATAAGAAATAAGACATATCAACAATCTCATTTTCATGTTAACTTTTAGAATACAACATATATTAAATTCTTGTAATCTAACTGCTATTGGTATAAGTCAACCTATACTAAGAAATAATCAATTTAAATGGGTCAGCTTATGCTGATCAAGAGACTTCTCTCTCTTAAATACTTTATTTTATAAATTAATAAACATATTTAAAAAATGAAATTTACAACTAAACAAAACTTAAATGCAACAATTCAAAAAACAATCCAACCAATGGAGTAAGCATTACACTTCAACATCAAAATGACACTAGGATTATTGGTAACCAAGCTCAACACTAATCATTAAAAAATTATAATCTTATTATACAAGTAACAATAACATAGTATTATATATTAAAAAATAATATATTTTGATCAAAGTGAATAATAGTAGCAATCCCATCATCACAACATTTAATTTCTATTCACCCATCTAGATGTTATATCTATGTCAGAAAGAAAACCATATAGACAAAAATAACAAATAATAACACAAAGACATTGTAAAACACATTAAACAATATACTGAATCTCCCTAGCTTATATCAAAACTAATCAAAGTTAAAGATATAAATTTCCACCAATATACCACAATAATAACAAACTTGTTTTCACATAATTCATTACTCCAAAATGAAGGTGTTATCTAAGGCAAAATAACCCTCAAATAGGATTTATTCACATTAGTTTTACTCAAGTAAAATGTAAATAATAATCCACTATCCTATTTTTAATTAAGAATATGATATATTTTATTTCTATTCATCAGGAACCTACAACTATAATTTATATTATAACGCTTTAACTCGATATCCAAATATCATGTGTATAAACTTATTCATCTACATAATAATATATTTTTTAATAAATAATTTTCAAATTATATATATATATATATATATATATATATATGTATATATGTATATATATATATATATATATATATGTATGTATGTATATATATGTATGTATATTATAATCATTTTCAAATATATGATATATATATATATATATGTGTGTGTGTGTGTGTGTGTGTGTGTGTGTGTGTGTGTGTGTGTGTGTGTGTGTGTGTGTGTGTGTGTGTGTGTGTGTGTGTGTGTGTTCTCTCTCTCTCTCTCTCTCACACACACACACACACACATATATATATTAAATATAATAACATTTCTCACATATATGAAGATATTTATTTAAATAATAAAATTAAAAAAAACATTTTATTTATTTATTTATTCATTTTTATTTATTTTTTATTAACTCTTTTTTTAATATACATACATAAATACATACATACATATAAAATATTATAAATGCTATCTACTTTGGCGGCTGACAAGTAACCGTTGGGGTAGAGCCTCGACCATGACTGTCATCTAGACTTGCCCAGGGGTGAGGTGGGTCAGATGGCTCATCTCCCTCCCCTCCAAAATATAAAAATATTTTTATATATATATATAATATATTTTTTTAAATAAATAAACATTTCAAAAAAATATAATTCTAACATGATTTTTTAATGTGTGTGTGTGTACACACACACACACACACACACACACACACACACACACACACACATTTTCTTAAAAAAAGAAAACCATTATACCTAGAAGGCAAAAATGAAAATAAATCAAGAGATTTTTAGAGATCCAAGGTTTGTATATATCTATCTATCTCTCTCTCTCTCTCTCTCTCTCTCTATATATATATATATATATATATATATATATATATATATATATGAAAACAAATCACTTACAAAACACATTATTATTTTCATTTATTATCCTAATCCATGGAAGCTCTCTACTTCATTTGGTTTCTTCATTCTCCTCCATAATCTCCTTAACCTCTCCTTCCTCCTCTATCTTCATTCTTCATTCTCCTTCCACCTACATTTCTCCTTGGCAAATTTTCCAAAATGGATCGTCTCTTCACTATATTAACTATTTAATGAAAAATGCAATGCTTACATGTTATTTTGTTTTATTTTATGACATTAGGGATTCCACTCTTCTATTTTAATTCATTTATGTGTTTTCCATTATTTTAATTTTTATTAAATTAATTATTACACTAAAAAATCAAATAACTAAATATATATTAGTTTTATTACCAAAACTAGTAGAAATACACACACACACACACACACACACACACACACACACACACACACACACACACACACACACACACACACACACACACACACACACACACACACACACACACACACACACGCACACGCACACACAGACAGATAAAAATATATGTATTTATAATTATGCCTATTTAATTATTACTATTTTAACTTACATTAATATATAAATACAATTATAAAAATACATATATCAACATGTATAGATACTAGAATAGTAATATTTGATTAAAATTTATTTGTTTATCCAAATTAAGAATAAATATGCATATTTATTTATTTAATCTACTTATATACATAATACTATTTTAAAATACACATATTTATATATAATCTTATTTACATCCATTATTAAATGTTAACTAGGCTGGATCACAATAATAATTGTGTTATTATTCTCATTTTAAAGTTAGATTTTGCTGTTGAAACACCAAGGAATATACAAGTCAAAAAATTAGGACCAAATTAACATAAAATGGCTACTCAATGGGTTCAAGCAAACTATTTGAATTAATGTAAATCCAGTCCTATGGATAAACCTATCAAAACTAACTTATCAACATAAAACTCCTAGAAGGCATAAGTGACACATTAAGTGACAATACAAATTATTATTAGTGTTAAACACACACACCCAAATATGGTCCTACATGAGTCATAACTAACCTAGTTCCATGTCATCACAACAAGGTAATCAAAATCAAGACTAACAACTAACCACAAGACATATCACTCGCATGATGTGTACAAGGACACACTCAACACATTGATAGTCTAAATGATGTCTTGTCAATGAGAAAACACTATAGATATTGGAAAGGTTATTAAAAATATTTAATAAATCTATAGTTGTTTCTAAAACCTCATCCCAAAACTCATTGGAAAAACCTTTCCCCTTAAGCATGTTTCTTTCCATCTCTTGGATGGTTTGGTTCTTCCTCTCAGCCACACCATTTTATTACAATATATACCTGAGTGTAAATTATTTTTTATGCCATGATCCTTGAAAAAATTAATGAACTCATTATAGATATACTCCCTCCTATATATGTCATTAAAATTTTGATGTAATGGCCACTTTGCCTCTTAACCAAAGCCTTGAAATATTTGAATGTCTCAAATGCTTATAATTTGTTCTTTAAGATGTATACCCATGTCTTCCAGCTAAAGTCATCTATGAATGTCATGAAATATACATTATTGGATAAATAAAGAGTCTTAATTGTACCACATAGGTATAAATGTATCATCTCTAGGGGAGATCTATCTCTCAATGACTTACCCATAGGAAATGCACTCCTATGTTTCTTCCCTAGTATGCATCTTTCACACACTTTATTTGACTATTCTATGAGGGGAACCCATATCACCATTTTATTCTTATGAATAAGGTTCAGCCCTTCAAAATTCAAATTCCCACACCTTAGGTTCCAAAGAGTAAACTCATCTACTACCACAATTTTGAATATTATTTCAAGTTCACTTTGCATCTTCAAATGAAACATCCTATTTCTTGTCATCTTGATTGTTACAATTTGCTTATTGATGACATTTTTATCATAAATTATACATTCACTATATTTAAATATTACCTTGTATCCTATTTGAATAATTTGTATTATGTTTATTAGGTTTTGATTTAACCCAAGCACATAGTATACATCTTAAATTTGCCTTTTATCACTTTGTTTGGTGAGAATAAATATACTGCCTTTGCCCATAGATGAGACCTTTTCATTATTTCCCATCTTTGACTCTAATTTTATAGATTCATAAATGTGGTTGAACATTTATTTATTCTCACTCATGTGGTTGCTACAACCACTATCCAAATACAATGTCTCTTTACCACTTTGCTTATAAATGTTGCATGTTATGAACAAGTTTCCACCTTTCTCATTCCTACTAGATTAAGCCTCTTGTACATGGGAGAAATTTGAATTCTACCTATTCATATCATACTCTTTCTTTTTACACTTACTAAAATAGTGTCTATACTTTGCAATAATAACATTGGATGTTAGACTTATCATACCTTTGTGTAGATACTCCTTTATAAGTGTTGCTTCTCCTTATTCTTCCTCTTCCATGTGACTCTTGATGATTGTGTCTTCCACCTTATTAACTATTTTAAGTTATTCCTCTTAAATTATTATTTTATCTTTTTCTCCTTCATTTCACATTCACATTTTTATTGAATTTTTGCTCATGATAAGAAATGGCTGACCTATTCAAATTTTTGTTCATGGGTTTGAAAATAACCTATTAGCTCATCCACCATCATTTATATCAAGTCATTATACTCTTAAATAAAAACCACTATGGTTTTAAATCTAATAAGAAGACTCCTCAACACATTCTCTATGATCATATGATCTTTAATTGCATCACTACATGCCATAATTTGGTTGACAATACTCATTATCCTTGATAATAAGTCTTTGATAGACTAATTCCCATTCATCATCAAAGTCTCAAAGTACCTTCTTAATAGCTATAACTTGACAAGGTTCACATTGTCACTCCATTGATAGGCATTTTGTAGAATATCCCAAGCTTGCTTAGAATGGGTAGCTGTTACTATCCTTAGCAATATTGAATCAACTAATGTCACTTATGTGTAACTAAGAGCCTTGGCATCCTTCTTCCTATTCTCCTTCAATGTATTATTTAATGATTGAGATAAATAATTAAATGTTACATAGTTTCCAACTTAATTATAACCACAATCAACCAACTTCCATAGCTCTTGATTGTAAAACATTATCTTGATATTAATACACCAAACATCATAGTTATTCCATTCAAACATAGGAGGTTATTACCATTAACTATAACTACCTACTACCATGATTGATAGTCCCTAAATACCAAGCTCTGATACCAATTTTTGGTAGAAAAAATATACAAGCCCAGTTGGGAATCAAACAAGATTCAAGATAAAAACTAAAAATTTAGAGTTATACCAGAGTTATATAATAGTGCTATAAATGCATTAAATGATCATGTTAAATAAATAAAATAAGGGATTAAGAGTTGTATAAGAAAACATATAAATTTTCATATATTAAATTCAATCTAAAACTTCTATTACAATCTGATAAACTATAGTTATAACTATTCATAAAACTCTTACAACAAATTCTATAATGACCTTGTTTGATATCTAATGGTTGATGGTCTAATTGTTGTCAATAAAAAAACATCCCTTTGCCCTGTATTCTTCTCTTTTTTTCTTCTTCTTTGTATACTGCACTCTACTACTATGTTTTTCTCTACCTATTTTACATCTCTTTCTCTCAGGCTACTCTCTCTCCTACTGCTACATGCACTTCTACCACTTCACTCTTTTATTCTCTTTTGTCTTATTTTCCATTTGTATGTTTATTTATCTAACTCCACCTACCACCTAACTTTCCACCCAATCTAAATGCTACTAAAAAATCAAATTTAAATTGCTACATAATAACTGATAAGAGACTTTGGAGATGGGTAGGTTAGGTGAAAAGGAAAGAATATATTATTTTAATATTTTATGATACCCTTTCTTTGATTGTGATTTTATTGCAATCTCCTCTTAATATATCTATCAACTCTTTTTCCATGATGGTTTCTTGGTATATCTCCCATGTTGGTTTTAATCTCTTTCTCTCCCAACACTAGCTGTGTTTTGTTATCGAAAGTAGATTTGCTCTTCCCCATCTAGATTTGATACTAATTTTTATAAGCTTAAAAAAATAAAAAAACTCTAATTACTATAAAATTAGAAAACTCATAATGCTTCTGCATTCATAAACAACACAACAAAATTATTTATATTTGAATTCCCTTAAAAAATATAAATGCCTCTAATATATAGAGGAATATAACATAAAATATAGAGTGAAATGATACGACATTCACTATCTTCAAATTTCCTTAATTTAAAAAATATAAATGCAAATATTTAAATAAATATTCTACAACCAGTGGTAGATAACTTTTAGTGATATTTGGTGGTGGTGGGAGCCTTTTAGTGGAGAAGTTAGTTATTTATTAAAATATTTTGGTGGTAAAGTTGTTTCTCCTAAAATATTGTCAATGGAGGTTTATGAAGGGACGTTAGTTGGATGGTGGTATAAATTAATTATTTATTCTAACATATATATGGTGGGATGTGGGATTAAAATTAATCTACATACTTGGTTTTTTAGTTGTTATGGGTCAACAAAATAGGAGTGTTATTGGATTCAGTTCATGGATGAAATTATTATCTATATTTCAAACATTAAGAGAGTTTTTTTATTCTACAAAATAAGAAGCTAAATAGATAACATGCATCATAATATTTTTATGTTGAAAGTAAAAAATATGTGGGAGACATTATTATTGTGCAACATAAAGGAAAAAACTATAACATATATTGTATAGTTTTAATTCAAAAATACTACTTTGTGTAGTTCTAAGTTCTTGTATTTTACTTATATAATTTGAGGCTAAGTAAAGTTTCCACATGGGATGAACTAGGGATCCATAGTAATTTCATATTCTTTCTTGTTGGGATTATCAACTTTGAGAAAGAAATAAAGTTGATATTTATTTTTGATTTTTTCTCATAATAATATGTTGTGGATGATATCCTTACTTTCTCCATGATATAAATATAAAAAAGTAACCTGATAGAATTCAAAAAACTTAAAAGAGTTAGATTGAGAAAAATGTTAGTATTTCAAAACTAGTTTTCTTAAAGTACATTATTATTTATGTTTATCTTGAGGGTGCACATACATAATTTGTTAGGATATTATATTTCAATTTGTGTCTAAACGTTAAAATGGAACAATAATTGGATTTGAGTGTTAGTTTACTAACTTTTCTATGTTGAAATCACTAAAGGATGGCTAAGATAAGGTTGAGATCCAATTATTTTTATTCCTTGTAATTAATTTTCTTTGTTATTTAAAATAGCCCACATAATGATTAAAATTTGATAGAGTATTGATCAAAACATCTATCATTTCTTGCATTCTTTTACATTGTAAATGTGAATTCTTAACCCTGAAATGACATGTAAATCAAATTTTATACAACCTTCTAATTTATCCCCAAGATAGTGCCACTGCTTATAGAACATGATTTTCATTTACATGATACTTATGTTATTTTCTAGTTCTTGAGCATCACCTTACAAGGTATTAACATTCAAGCAAGTGATAACCTATTTTGATATAACTTGTAAAACAAGTCATTTTATCTCAATCCAATCCATGCCAACTCATGTCCCCATTATATTTTGAATATATACAACATTTAAATTCCTCTTAGAAATAAACTTGTAAATAATATAAATGCTAAAGACACATTTTAAATGCAAAACACATATCTAATAGTGGTGGGTTTGATGAAATATAATCATCCATACACATAATATAAATCAACATTCCTTATTGAAAATATAATCCAATTTATTGATAAAATTTTAACATATCAAAATCTATTCCTTAAAATTTCCCTACTTATGAACTTATTAAATCTATGTCCAATTTTTTTATATTGAAGGATAAACATTCAGGTCACAAACCTTGTGTGACATGTAAGTATTATTATCTAGAACATAAGTTTGATCCATGAGAACAATTTCAAAAATGATAACTTATTTTAAATACTTGAAATACAATTGATACTAATCAGTTGTGAGGATTTTATTTCATATAACAATATCTATCTCACTTGTGTACAAAATCTATTTATTTGGCATTTACTATGTTAACATTTTTAATTAATCAAGTAAACAAAAAAGTTTCATTAGCATTGTAATATTTGTATTTTAAATTAATAATTTAGATTAAATTTTTTGGAGGAGATAATAATTCAAATCAATAAAATACATAGTAGTGTTCTAAAATATTCCTCCTGTCACAAGAATATTTGAATAGTTAGAGCAATTAAAGTAATTGGTGGTCCCATACACTGATCGATGTCAAGGATGTAATTATATCCATTTAATTTAATTTCATTTGAATAAAATAAAGGGTTGTATAAAATTATGGCATTAAAAAAATATTTTTCTTGTTCATTAATAACATTAATAAAAACCTTTATCAAAATAAAAATAAAAATATTAGTACTCTAATAATTTAGAGTATATATTTGTTTGATCTATTTATATAACATCTTTGTTGGATCTATTTATTAGTCAAATTAGCACATATCATGTTAGATAAATGTATTTTTTACATTAATTTTGAGTTAGGTGTCCATTCATCACTCTATAATTTCATTAAAGACATGGTAGGAATCATCCACACCATACCAATTATAGACTTTTCATACAGAAAGCACTGTAAAAATCCACATTGAATGATAATTGCATGATTTTTTTATGAAATTACCAATATACATATAAAAATAATAATAATATGTAATTAATTTATATCCTTTATAATTATATTCAACTCCTTAATATAGATCTCTATTACTAATAATAGATGGGTACACACCGAATTCCAATGTAGGCCAACTCATTACCTAATATAACTAATTACACACTTTACTCATTTGACCTAATATATTTGACCCATGTAAATAAGGTGGATGTGTGCCACATGTCAAAATATTCATCAACCCATTTACATTATCATTTCATATTCCTAGGCACATTACATACCATCCCTTCTTGATATGTTTCATCCCCAAAATATGAGAAGAAACTAAGAAATGAGGGCTATTCAGATCATTACACACTTTTCTCAATGATCAATCATCCATCCACCCATATGTGAAATTTATGGGTGATATATTTCTAACCTTACTTCCATATTCCACTGTGTTAATCTAATTTTATTCATGATCATAGTTGTAACTCCTTTGTGTCTTTGTATAATGATGCATGATCTAGTTATATGTTCCATATTATGCTGCACTATTCTGATTCCATGCATGACCATAGTAGCTTTATTTGGATTACATGCATATCCCTAATGATTTTTCCATTGATTACTTGTGCCATAATCCATTACACTACTTTGATTCTATGTATATCCATATTTTTTGCTCTGTTGATTCCATATGTAGCCATAATGTTTGTTCTTCTAATTCCCTATATAACCAAAGTTATTATTAATATTATGCTCACTAACATGCCCCCATTATTTATATTTATAATAATAACTTGGGTGTATATATTCATAAACCTTTGTATACTTTTATTATACTTTGATCTTATCAATCATTTCTTTACCTTTTCCACCTATTTGTTTGCTAGTGCTTTTATCTATTGAGTACATGAATTGTTCTTTTCTTCTTGTACTTTATCCTTATAGTTTTATAAATCTTCTTATTAATTTTTATTATACATTATTCACCATATTAAAATTCATCTTCATTCTCTACCTTGACCTTTCTTTGTCCCTTTCCAAGTGTGATATCCTCCAAATCGACCTTAGTTATCTTGTACCAAAGCTTCATGAACTTTTGCACATTAATATTAATTATTCCCAAAGTATCTAACCAAGGATACCCCAAAAAATATACAAATAATCCATATCAAATCATAAAAATATGAATACAAAATGTATTTATCCATACTAAGCTTGAAATCTTCACAAACTTGAATCTTCTTACCATCTACTTGAGTTTCCTTGATAATCTTTACTTGAACCTGTAGATGTTGACTCATGTACATGTTGATGAAGTTGTAACTTATGCTAAGGTTTATGGACACAATTAAATTCTTCCTTTTAATTCATTAATAAATTTAGATATTAAATATTCCTTATTTATAGATAAGTTGTTTGAAATCTTATCCTCTACTACTTCATTGACATCATCATCATTATTTTCTTCCATTTATTTTACATCATCCTCATTATATGCCACCTCATCCTCATAAATATTTTATTCCTCTTCTTTATCTTCTATGTCTCATCTATTCATACAAATCCATTTATTCCTAAGAAAGAACATATTTTATACCATTCATACAAAGCCACCACCTTCTCACTTCACCAATAAATATATTATAAAGGAAAAATTTCCATTTATCACATCTATAAAATTCCTTATTAAATTTAAGGAATAACACCCTATGACTAATATCATTCTCTAAAAAATACTTTGGTAACTCCATGATTCAAAACTCATTAAAAAAAACTAGAGTTTCAAGAAAACTTGCTTTCATGAAATCTTCTTTCCTACCCCAAATATGAGAATAAAAACATGTAGACACATATAAATGAAATATATTTTAACTAAACTTTGAAAAAAATGTTTTGGGTTGAAATCAGCCTCAAAACTAAAACTTCAAATAATAGACCTCCACTATTTTTTGTGAGATTTTTAAAAATAAAGAAATTAGAAAAAATCCTAAAATTGCACCTTATAGAGTAAATTTATGAAAAACCATAAAATCACAATAAATCGTTCAAAAATATTCATAGAACCCCAATTCTTTTACTATATATTTTTGAATCATTATAAAATTTTAATTTAAAAAGCATATTAATTCCTTTCTATTTTGACTAATAAAGTGAATGTATAAAAAACCCTAAAATAATAATAACTCACTAAAAATGAACACAAAACCCCAATTTTTTTAATTATAGCTTCCTTAAATGATGATCCAACTCCAGTCAAAAAATTGTAGAAAAAATGTAATGCTTTGTGGGGTATAGTTGATTCTTAAAAATTAGGGTTTTAACCACATGTTTGCCCAAATTGAAGCTCTGATACAACTTGGTAAGATCCACACATGTAATACAATAATTATAAAATAATTATGCATATTACAATGAATATAAACATGATAAAAGAGACATTGGTGGGCCAAGATGCCTAAATATGCAATATATTAAAAAACAAAATCCTATACTTACTTCATTATTCCAACTAATACCATATTAACTCGGTTATTAATCCATTATTCATCCTAATTATAAATCTTCCTAATATTTAATCTAATACCCCTTATATTATCCTCACCACACTAACCTTACACTCCCCACATATCAATTAATAATCCTATTACATTTTTATTACATCCTTACTATCCCATTAACCTTCATTATATCCTTTTTGGAAATTTTAATTACAAAACCCAATCACCCCCAACTACCACTCCTAATAGCACATCCTATAATCACCCTCTAGTCACACTTAACTAACATAATTGGATCTATAATCCTCTATTGAGCCTTGATCCCATCTTTAATATCCTGTTAGGATATTCAAAGTTGGATTTACATTGAGATAGGCTAGTTTAAATAGGAGGACACAAAGAGAATGGAGGGCTAGATTTTAATCTCATGGGTGGCAAGATCAATTGTGTAGGAATTTCCAAGTAATTTTTAATTACTTAGAAATTCCTATACCATTGATCTTGCTACCCATGAGATTCAAATCTATCCCTCCCTTCTCTTTGCCTCCTATTTAAACCAACCTCTCTTCATGAAAATTTGACTTATCATATTTCATAATTATCATGTTGTCTTACTACTATTATGTCCACTGCCATTATCCAAGTATTCAAAAACCATAAAAAAACAAACAATAAAGCATTCAAATATCAATACTATGTTGAATTTGGGTCACATCATGAAATTTGGAGGTAAATTAGAGCAATATAATGGTATAACATACTTTACTCTCATTACTAATTGTTTATAATTTATCTACATTTCCCAATCATAGTTTTAGATTAGATTTGAAATTAAATTTTAGTTATTTGTATGTTGGTTATTTTTTTGGCATTGAATTTTAATTTCAAGTTTTACTATATTACATTTTAGTGACCAGATTTGGATCCCTCCTTTAACTTAACCTTATTGAGATTATGGTGTGAGTGGTTAAGATTGAAGAATAGGGTTAAGAAATAATTTGAGGCAAGAGTTCCCAAATTTTTGTGATTTCCACTTTCAAATGCAAAACATGATATCAATCTATGATAGTGTGGCATCATCTCTACAAATGTGATTTTGTAGATGACTACCATGACATTGAGCTTAACCACTAACTATGAATATTATGGTCTATCTGACTGTCTATTTCCCTATTGAGAATTCACATTTCATGATCCATGATTTTGTATTATTAATCCATGATTTGAATACCTCTAATTGTCACTTTGAACTATCTATGAGTTTTTTCATGAAGAAATGAACTCACATCTATATGACCACATTATTGTTCTACATCAGTATAAAATAATTCTACCTTACATGATATTGCAACTCTTTGTGTTCTATTTATAGGTTCTAACTTGTGATTATCTGGACATGACATTGAAGGAAACAAACATGACATTTCACTACATAGATGTGATATTTCCCTCCATTTTTTTCTAAATAATTATCTAAACTTTAATCTATTATATTTTGCCTTTTGAGAAGTACAAGCTTTGGTATTTTATATTTTATATACTACCTAAATAGTGGAGAACATATAAACCACATATTTATCCTACTTAAATTCATTTTAAATGTTTGTTGTTTAGATCAAAAATCTTGTGTATTTGAAGGAAATATACTAATATTCACATAATTATACCTATCATCTAATTGAGAAAGTGTTAAACATCAGAAGGATCTCACTTATAATATTCTTGCTATAAAATTTCCATACCTTTTATTTTTATAGTAACCACTAAGAATTGTAGTTGCATAATTGTGAAATTATAGTCAGTAGTCATGGAATTGTAATATACAACCATGAAATTTTTCTTATGAGTTATGTGTTTGTAGGCTCAATATCATGGCTTCATCACTATGACATTGTTTCTCAAAATGTAGTATCGACCATATCAGATACAACAACATTCAAGCATAACATTTTGGATTCTATTTCAATCTCATGTTTTAATATCCATTATTTCATTAATAATAACCACAACATCATCTCTTAGGTCCATGATTTTGTGATTGGTATATTTTCTAACTAAATATTTTTGTATCAAACTCACATTTATAAAATTGTGATGTTAGATTGTGTAAATTATACATTATCTCTTAGATATACAACATCATTCTGATGATAAACTAGTGTTAGGTCTAATATCTTGTTTTATAGATTTCCTAATAAGTTTCCAAATTTAAAATACTAACATTTTTGTAGTAGTGCACTTGTCAAATAAAGTGGAATTTTGAAAAATTTGTATATATTTTAATCACATTTTAATTTTTGGGATTAATAAACTCATTTATTTGTGTGCATAATTATTATTTCTACATGTTTGTTAATTGAGGATATAATGATGTATGCTCTCCCCTTGTACCTGTAGGGAGATTCTTGGGATTTAGAATCTATCAATAAACCTTTAAATTTTTATTTTCTATAGGTAACATGACATGGAATTCATCCCTAAAAATTTTTTTAGTCTTAGGGGTATTGTGATGTGGATTTAATCACCACACATAAGACCATACTCCATGTTATGATAGTGTATAAATATCAGGGACAAATGTTGCTAAGCTAATCAAGTCTTGACATACAGGATCTCGTGAAGTGAGTAGGTAACACTCCACTGTGTAGGCATTAGGCATCACCCTACATAAACTTAGGACACATTCCTAAAAGTGTTTATGGGAATCTATTCAATAGATATTTAAAACTAGCTTAAGACCTCTCAACCACAACATGCATCTAGGGAAGGGAAGATGACATTCATAAAGATCACTGACTAGGTATGGATGGTGAGAGAGGTTTGGGTGACACCAATATAATAACCTCTCATTATAAGTCATTTGGTGGTATAGGTGTTGAGTTTCACTCCCATGTTAATCACTAAAATTAGGCTTTTGGCTTGCCTACTATTTCCTTTGTGTTGTAAATACTTGTATTATTTGAAGACCATAAACCTACACATAAGATAAACTTAGAAAAACATTTGAACCCAAGGTACATGAAACATACTTGTCCAAAAACATTACTAGATTACTCCAACATATCCATTATCATCAGCCTCCATACCATCATCATACCTAATCTAGTGATCCACATTTATTCAAACCCCCATCATTCAACCCCATCAACATCCTACCTGATCTTGCCCAAAAACCCTAATTATACTTATTCCCTTGATATTATTCAATAAATCATCATAAATCACCCTTTTTAAACATTGGTATAAAATCCTCACCATCATCCATTTGTAACCTAATCCAAAGCACACTCCACCTAAAATATCTTGAGAAAAGGAACTTCTTCAAAGTCTTCAATTAGTATTTTGTCAAAAATCAATCAAGTAGGAAAATTATCCCTAGGTTAAAACTTCCATCTAGACCCATCATAATAACCCATTATTGTAAAAACTTAACATCTCATTATTATACCCATTTAGGTATCTTGTCACCCTTTTGATTAGTCACCTATCACTCTAGTCTCCCCTTTATTAGTAACCTATCACTCTGCCAAATTAGACACCTAATTACATTAGATACCTATCAAATTGTCACTCTATTAAACAAAGTTTGTGTTATCCCCTTAGTAAAAACATATCACTCTACTAGTTTAGAAATATCACCCATCATATTATGATGTCACTCTACTAGTTTAAATATATCTCTCATGTTTACCCTGTCACTCTACTAGTTTAAATTTGGAAACCATTATCTTATATCCTATCCTCTTATTGGTCTGAACATAAAACCTGTTGATAGTTTATAGAACCCATGATATTGAGTTTGACACCTATCATAATTCTCATATGAGTTCGATGCCTATCATACTACCCATTTGAATCTAACACCCATCATTTTTCCAAACCATATCTAGCATGTCTTACTTAATCCAAACATTAGGGAAGTTCCTCCATATTTTTATTTAAGCCAAGTGTATAAGATCAAAATATTATGGACCTATTTGTTCAAGATCATAAACTATAAAACCTATAAAAATCACTTATATCCAATCAACCACCATAAAAATGCAAACTTCACCTCCCATATACTCATCTAATTTATCAATTTCCATGTAACCTCTTGCTTGCACCCACAAATTAAAAACTAGACAAACCTTAAGATATATAGAATATATTAATAGGAACCTTGGTGAGTGATCCATGGATCATGAAGAATGTGTTAGTGATATACACACCCTAGGGTGTGATGCAAATAATAAATATGACTTTTTTAATAATGATGTGAGTAAAGCCCAATTTAAATAGTTTATTTATGAAAATAAATACAAAATACTGATAAATCTCATTGAAATGTGAGTTAATGTACACTCCATTTTTAAACAAGACCTATTAATAAATCTAGTCCAAATTCCTATTAGGTCTGACAGTTTAAACAATCATAATACTCCCTTAGAAGAGGAAGAATAAGTCCTACATCTTGTTGACCTTGAGGATGAGGAAGAATAATAAGTTGTTAATGATAAAATATCACCCTGACCCATCAATACAAATAGAGGTAAGGCCAATAAAGTAAAATTAATATTGGAAGACCAAGTCAACTAGGATTATAAAAAAGTCATGCTAGACCATCTCAACTAAATTAACCAATAAGTAACTCCTTAGATTCACAAATAAATTTTGAAGTGTTACATCCTAATTTCCTCAATAAACTTTATTAGCTCATTAAAATGTTATTAATTTGTTTAATGATGGTTAATTTACTTCTATAGCAAATTATTTTTATTTATGTTGATGTATGGATAGACATATAATGATTATTGCATGACTCATTGCTTATCAATTAGTTAGACATAAGTTTCATATGTATATTGATCATGATTATTTATTATTATTGTGCTTTAGCAACATTTTATTGTTTACTATTGATATAGGCTAACTACTATTTGTGTTTGTTAAGGTAGATGTAGGAGATAGTCCACTCTCCAAAGCGATATGGAGGGAGAGTATCATCAAAGAGGATGCAATCGATGACTATGTTGGGTGTAAAGATATTTGATGAGGAACCCTACACACACCATGTATTATAGTTAAAATGAATATTTATTATGATTTTTTGGTTACATATTTACTCTAATCTCAATTATATTTAGTTGTTTCATGCTTGATAATGCTGACTAGTTTTGATCCATGATTAGATGTTAACATTGACATGTTTGTTGTGTGAGTGTTCTTTATGACTATGATGTTTTATGTTGTTGCATAATATTATATTTATAATTATCTCTTAGATAGATTTTTTGTGTGGATTTTTGAATGCATGATTAACTTTCCATAGCAAAATCTTTACTCTATCAAGTACTTGTAGATAATCAATAGAAAAAACGTATTGTCAATAAAATGATTGTGATTGACAAGGATATAGATTAATATTTATAGTTTATTAAATGAAGTTAATTATTAAAAAATTAAAAACCTAAGTCATAGATGAATTATATTTTAGGGGTATCTATTGTGATATTTTTTGTAACACCAAAAAGGGGTTAAATTAAACATAAACATTTGAATTGTTTAATGTCATTGTTTTAATATGATTCAAATTATTAATAATTATTACATCATTTGACATTTGGTTATCAACCTTAAATTTACTAAAAGCTATAATTATGTTTATGGATGAGGTGAGCCATGCATAGTGGGAGATAAGGTTTTAATATGGAAATCTTGTTGAGATTTCATGATGGACTATGTTGTTTTTGTTGAGATTGCATAGATGTTGGCCATGCTAGGAAATTCTAGTGTTTATGGCATGCCTTTCTCGATATTTAATTATAGATGAGGGTTCACATGAAAATAGGGGTTTATGGTGGCATGAAGATGGTAGAGGATATGATAAAATATGTAGGGGTTTTTGAGAGGAGAGTAAGTAGGGGTCAACAAAAATTAATAGAGGAAAAGAAGAATGATTTTGACAAAGGAAATTGAATAGTCTTCATCTAAGGCATATTAATGAGGTAGGATTTTTTTTTTTGATTACCCTAAAAATTTATATTAATGTTAATCTTAGGTTAATGTTGAATGTGTTAGAATGGTTCTTAAAATATTATACTAAATTTTTTTATACTATAATGAAATCAAGGATTTGACCCTGTGTAAGGATAAATCTATCCATATAATTGAATGACTAATTTGAAGTTGGTATAGCATGCACATAATTATTTGGGTAGTGGAAATAAACATGGATATATTTTTTATTTGGATTTTATCGATTGTGTTTGTTTATTTTATAAACTTTGGTTAAAGTATTGACCTCTAGAAAATACCTGTAGGTTTCTATTTCAACCACATAAGTATACAATAGTATAAAAAGGACAATGGTTTCAAGTCAAGATTACCCCAATTGAAAATGTGTTTGGGCTATTGGGGATTATTCAGATTGTGAACCTTTCTTAACATTCTGTAGGTTCTTACCTTATCTCGATCATTTATGGTATTTTTAATAAACTAGCTATGGCTTATAGTTTTAAATAGGACAAAATGAATGTCTAATAAATGGAGTCAATTTCATGTTAGAGTACCAAATTTGACCTTAACATAATTTTAATATGGTTTTGTAAGAACTATTTTATTAGGAAATAGGTGTAATAATACCATAATGTTGAATAAATTTTCATGGACTTAGTGTATCATATGGTACACTTCAAGGTAGTTTCATTGGGTGACTCTATGTCTTAATGTATTATTTTTTGTCCATTTGATTCATTAAAAATATAAATGTTGTTTTGGTGCATACTTTTAGTAATATCATTATGTTTTTAGCTTGTTGAAAGAATGGCTATTGAGGTAGATTCATACATCCAATTAAATCTTCTACAGTTCTCATTTTTCATAAATGAATTATGCTTGGTTAGAGTTGATTTGGATATTCATATAATTTTTGTGGAAAGAAACCATGTGATTAATGGTTTTTATTACTTTCATAGGCATAAAATTTAGGTACAAATAGTTTATTATTGTAGGTTGAGATCAGTAAGATTTATATGAATTATTATTGCAAATATGAGTATAGACTTGTGTTTTGAATATATATAAAGTTAATATTTTCTTAAGATAAGAACTCAATATGAAGGGTAAACCCAAATACACACACACACACACACACACACACACACACACACACACACACACACACACACACACACACCCAAATACACACACACACACACACACACACACACACACACACACACACACACACACACACACACACACACACACACACACACACACACACACACACACACACACACACACTCACTCACTCACTCACTCACTCACTCACACACACACACACACACACACACACACACACACACACACACACACACACACACACACACACACACACACACACACACACACACACACACACACACACACACACACACACACACATGTTTATGAGCTATACATACAGACATAAATATATTGTTTATGAATAATTAATAAAGAGACACACACACATTATTTATGAATTATACATATAGATGTATATACATATGACCATCTATATGTACCTTTACAAAATAAATTAAGTGGCCGAGAGATTTATTATCCATATATATAAATAAACATATGAGGTATATAGGTGTATATACGAGTAACCTAGTATGGATAATGGGAAAAAATACTAGTGTTTAATTATCCTAGGTTTTATTCATTTGTTCATATGATCATAATATTTAGGATGGCTGATAACTCATAATATGAATATAGATACTTTTATAAAGTAAACAAATGCACTTATACATGATCTATGATGTGTTTTGTTGAATTTAAATGTGGTTATAATGGTCTTAACTATTGAATAGTAGGTAGATGATGTTGAGTGTAAATTAGTTGTGCAAATGGAATTTGTATAAAAAATGTAATAGTGTGTGAATTTGATTATTCTATTTAATTCCATTATAATTCATGTAAGGTTATTTATAAATGAACTTTGCAATAACTTGTTTATCTTAAATATTGCTTGATAATTCAATTCCTAAGAATATAGCCTTATTTTGTTAATGGATGTTAGGATGTCATTGGAACTTATTATAATATAAATAGATGTGTATTATTTTGTAGTTAATATGAAACATATGATGAATTCTATGTGTGATTTCCTTTTACTTATATGATGTGGTATTAGTATGGAGATCTATATCAAAATCTATAGATTCTTGTATATGATTTAATTAATGAATTATGGTATTGATGACACTAAAAAAGTAAATAGGTGAGAAGGATTTCACACACTTAGAGTCACTAATACAAATATTGAATTTAATTTCATTGATTTGTGTGTGTGAATATGATTGATCTTAAAATTATATGAAAACTTTAGCCAAAGTAATGTTTGTAGTTAAACATTATCATTTCACCTATTTGATTTAGAATTAATGTATGCATTATATCATGTTAGAATGGAATTATTTATGATATGATATATGTGATGGTTACCTTATAACACATGGATTCTAGTTTAGTTCTTGATACCTGCACCATTATCATCTACTCATCTATGAAGGGGGGGCCATACTCTAGTTCAGTGATTGTGGAGGGGATATATGGTATGTGGTTGACGATGATTCTCTCTCTCCCCTCTAATAATCAATTGATAGATACTTTTACTCATTATTACTTATTGTATATTGGTGAGTTTGTGGATACTTATATGTTCTATGAAACATTATATAAATGTATATTAATATTCAGGTATATAACATTGTATAGTTGTACTATTATTAAATTTTATCATTCAAAAATTGGCTGGTCTTATTGTATAAATTCTAGTGTAAACTTTTAACAGTTGGTTGATATTATATTCTATAGATTTATGATATGTAATGAATTAGTTACAAATTTTAGATTTTTGTTATTGACTAAATGAATCAAATCAAATGTATGAATTGTTTATATGCATTTATATATAGATCAAGTATCTTAAATTTAGTTGAGAGTAATCTAGTTTAAGTTAGTGAAGTTAAATTTAAAAAAAAAATTACCTAATTCTAGTTAAACCCTATGGGGTTATAACATTGTGGTATCATAGTTGAGCTTCAAATTCTAGGACTTAATGGGTCCAATAATGTATTTTTATTCTCCTTTTAAACAAAAAGGAGAATGGTGTACAATAGACTAAGAGGTGAGGGTACTTTAAATCCCAACCCTCTAGTTTATCCAAATTATTTTTCCATATATCAAGATATAAATTTGGATCAGATCCTCATAGACATGTACAAAAATAGGGACCAAATCATAGACTTATAATAGGAAGTTCATAGACATGTTGAGGAAGTCAATTAGGAATAATTTGAAGAGCACCCTATTCAACAAGAATCTTTGAAAGAGAATAAGAATGAAGAGGTGATATAAGATGTGAGGGCTCATGTAGCTATATATCCCACACAAGACATGAAGAAAGTTAATCCTCCCAAGTTTGATGGAACTATGTTAGGAAATGGTGTGGAAGTCTAGTTAATAGATATGAAGAAATAATTTGAGAAACATAATTACTTTGATGTCACCAAGGCATTTTGGAGAGCATATCAACTTGCTAGAGAAGTAATAACATGGTGGGAAAATAATAAGCTTGAGATGAACCTAGACTCCACTACCACCACATGGGAGGAATTTATGGTTTTGTTTAGATCATGATGGTTTCCCCAGCTATATTTTGACCAGAAGATAACAATTTTGTTGAATCTAAGATATGGATATCTTTTAGTGAATGGATATTGGGAATAATTCACTAAGATCCTCAAATATATTCCTTATTATTAGGTTAGAAAAAATTCAAGAAGAAGTTTGGAGGTTCTAAATCCACCCTTAAAAAGAACCAGAAAAGGAACAAAATTTCCAAAAACTAGTTTAGGAACTAGAATGCTAAATTTAGTAGCTTCTTAGGTAACAAGAAAGTGGAAGGTGGTTTCAAGGGAAACCAATAGTATAAAATAAAATGACCACTTGGTAGATGTTTCATATGTGGGGGTGATCATTATTCTAGGGAATGTACTCAAGGAAAGGTAAAAGGTAAAACTAAGAGTACTATGCAACAAGGGACCTTTCAACAAAAAAACCATGTGACCATTGATAATCATCAAGTTAATTTTAAAGTATCACCTATTTAGGTTACAGGTAATCTTTTTTAGTCATCCCATTTCCATTTTGATTGACACTAGAGATATAAAATGTTTTATTTCTCCTTGAATGATAAATAAGTTATCTATAAAAGCTGGTATAATGGCAAATGCATGGTTAGTGCAATATGGGAATGAGGCCAAGGTCAAAGTTGATAGTCACTTAATAGAAGCTGATATTGAATTGCCTAAATTCACATCGATAGTATATATTTATGAAACACTACTAGGATCATATGATGTGATCCTAGGGGTAAATTGGCTTGCTAAGAATAAAGCAAACATAGATTACTATCTCAAAAAGGTAGAATGTCAAGGTGATTTTGGGAATCAAACTTAGATTCAAGGTGAGAAAAGGGAGTTAAAGCTTAGGTAGATTTTTTATTTTTCAACTCAATAAGATTGATAGGAAAGGATGTTAGGCATTTGTCATTAAAATAAATGAGATGAAAGAATGTAAAAGATCTTCCATTGAGGATTATCCTTTCCTTAGGAACTTTTATCATGTATCTCCAAAAGAATTATTAGGTTTACCATCTAAGCAGGAGTTTGATTTATTGATAGAAGTCATACTTGGCTTAGAACCATAGTCCAAGGCACCCTATAGGATGTTGACTATAGAATTGGTTGAGTTAAAGGCTCAATTATAGGATTTGTTATCTTAAGGGTTGACTCGACTGAGTGTGTTACCATGGAATACATAGGTGGTTTTTGTTAAGAATAAGGATGGTACCCTTCAATTGTGTATTGATTACAAGATGTTGAATAAGGAGATAATAAAAAAAAGTATGCATTTCCTTGTATTGATGATATTTTCAAGCAAATGTGTGGGGAAACAATTTTATCTAAGATATATCTTTGAGTAGGGTATCACCAACTAAGAATATGAGAAGTATATACTCCTAAAATAGAATTCATAACTTAATATAGACATTAAGAATTTATAGTGCTTCCTTTTAGGTTATTGAATGTTTCAACAACATTCATGAATCTCATGAACAATGTGTTTATGGATTATCTAGACCATTTTGTATTAGTTTTTCTAGATGATATCCTCATTTATTCCAAGAATGAAGAATAACATCTATAGCATATAGAGTTGGTTTTATAGCATTTATAGAAGCATAAATTATATGGTAAGTTATCCAAGTGTGCATTATTCCAAAGGAAAATATAATACTTGGGGCACATTATCTCCACAGATAAAATTTTAGTTGATCCAACAAAGATAAGAGCTATAATGGAGTGGCTAACACCTAAAAATGTGCATGAAGTGAGAAGTTATATGGGATTGGTAGGTTATTACAAGAAATTTGTTTCAAGTTTATTGAAAAAAGCTTACCCAATTACCTCTCTTCAATAGAAAAATCAAAGTTTTGTCTAGTTGGATAAGTGAAAAAATGCCTTTTAGGAGTAAAAAAGGAGGCTTACTTCAGCACCTATGCTAAGATTTCCCAATCCTAATGGTCAGTTATCAGTGATTATAGATGCATATGAGGATGGTATTGGAGGATTTATTATGCAAGATGGTTTAGTTGTAGTGTATGAGTCTAGGAAGATAAAGCCTTATGAGGAAAATTATGCCCCACATGATCTAAAACTCACTGTAATAGTGCATGCCTTTCAAGTTTGGAGGAATTATCTATTGGGAAATCTATTTGATCTCAAGACTGATAACTTGGGGTTAAAATATATCTTCACCCAACTGAACCTGAATTCTCATTAGAGATGATGGATAGATTTCTTGTCCGACTATGATTTTTATATTAGTTACATCAAAGGTAAGGAAAATAGAGTTGCATATGCCCTTATTAATAGAAGGTACATAGTAGCTTTGGATACTATCTAATGTACTTTCCTTGATCAAGTAATTAAATTCCCTTATAGAGATGAATTCTATGAGTAGATTAAGAAAGATTTGTTAGAGGATGCTCAAAATCCTAAGTTAGAGGATTCAAGTTGGATAATGATGGTATTTTGAGGTATAATGGAAATATGTATGTACCTAATAAAGAGAATTTGAGGATCATAGTGCTAAAATAATTTCACGATTCCCCTTATTCAAGTAATCCTTGAGTGACTATGCTCATGGCTAAGCTAAGACCTCTTGATTTTAGAAGGGAATTAAAAATGTTTCAATAGATTTTGCGTCTTTATGTTTACAGTGTCAACATGTTAAGGATGAACATGTGGATCCATAAGGATTGTTACATGCTCATGATATACCAAAATAGAAGTGGTAGGTAATCAGTATGTAATTTATCCAAGGTTTGTTGTTATCATGGAATCAACATTACATGATCTTGGTAGTAGTTGTAAAACTAACCAAGGTAGCTCACTTCATACTAGGTAATCTAATAGACAGTACACCTATTCTTGGAAAGAGATTTGTGAAAGAGGTGTATCAGTTACATGTGTTTCTAGAGAAGATCATTTTTGATTGAGATATGAGAATGACATATAGGTTTTGGTTGACTCTAAATTTAGCTTTGGGTACATAGTGGATTTTTAGTACTTCATATCATCTAGAAACGGATGGACAAATAAAGAGGGTGAACCAAGTTCTAGAAGATCTTATTATAATGTAGTGCATAGATCAAAAATATAAGTGGGAGGAATACCTTCCACTAGTAGAGTTTGATTATAAAACTCTTACTAATCAACATTAAAGATGGCTCAATTTAAATATTTATATGGAATTAGGTGTCAAACACCAACTAGTTGGGACAAGTTTGAAGATAGGGTAGTCTTTAGTCCTAAAATACTTAAGTAAATGATAGAGCAAGTCAAACCAATGAGGAAAAGGTTGGTTGAGGTTGATGATAGATAGAAAAGTTATGTTAATCTAAAAAAGACAACAAGACAATTTTATATTGGTGATAAAGTATTTTTGTAGGTCAAGCCTAAAAAAATCTCAATTAAGTTTTGTAAATAAACCAAGTTATCATTGAGATATGTGGGACCCTTTGAGGTCTTGGAAGTGATCAATCATGTACTGTATAGGCTTTCTTTGCCACTATCTCTAGCTCTATTTCATAATGTTTTCCATGTGTCTTATTTTAAAAAGGATTTTGTTGATCCTTGTCATGTATTAGATTGGAATGATTTACAAGTTTTGGATTTTGGGGTGGGCAAAATAGAAATAGTCAGAATAATTGACACACACAAACTTAGTTTACATAATAGAGAGGTGTCATAGTGGAAGGTCTAGTGGGTCTAATATTTTAATTATAGTGCCACTTGGGAGGACTATGATGAGTTATATAGGTTGTTTTCACATTTATTTGTTTAGAATTTACTTATGTTTTTGATTTTTTTATTATATACTATTTAATTTTAGAACTATTATTTTAAATAAGTGTCATCAAAATGATGACCAATTTTAGGGTGGGAGGATGTTACATCCTGATTTCCTCACTAAACATGATTAGCTAATTAAACCAATATCAATGTGGTCACTGATGGTTAATTTACTTCTATAACAAATTATTTTCATTTATGCTGATGTATGGACAAACATATAATTATTATTGCATGACTCATCACTCATCGATTAGGTTACATAAGTTTCATATGTATATTGATCATGCTTATTTAGTATTATTATGTTTTGGTAGAATTTGATTGGTTACTATTGATACATTTCAACTACCACCTATGTTTTTTGAGGTGGATGCAGGTGATAGTCCACTCTCTAGACATATATGGAGGGAAAATATCATTAGAGAGTGTGTGACAAATGGCTATGTTGGGGGTAGAAAGATCTGATGAGGAACCTTGCACACACCATGTAGTAAAGTTATAATGCATGTTGATTATGAGTTTATGATTACATGTTTTCTCTAATATCAATTGTATTTAGTCATTTCATGCTTGGTAATGCTGACTAGTATTGATCTATGATTAGATGATAATATTAACATGTTTACTATGTGAGTGTTCTTTATGACTCTGATGTTTTATGTTGTTGTGGAATATTATAGTTATAATTGTCTATTAGATGATTTTGTTGTGTGGATTGTTAACTGCATGATTAACTTATCATAGTAAACTTCTTACTATGTTGAGTACCTATAAATAATTAACAAAAAAACTTATTTTTAATAAAAGGATTATGATTGGAAAGGATATAGATTACTATTTGTATATTATTAAATGAAGTTAATTATTTAAAAATTAAAAACCTAAGTCATAGTTGAATTGGATTTTAGGGGTATCCATGGTGACATTGTTTATAACACCAAAAATGGGTTAAATTAAACATAAACATTTCAATTTTTTAATGTCATTAATTTTAATATGATTCAAATTATTAATTAATTATTATATTGTTTGAAATTTAGTTGTCAACCCTAAAGTTGGGGGAAGCTGACACTATGTTTATGGATGAGTTGATCCATGCATAGTGGGAAATAGGGTTTGAATGTGGAAATATTTATTAAGATTGCATGATGGGCTATGTTATTTTTGTTGACACTTCAAAGATAATAACCATGCTAAGAAATACCTATGTTTATGGTAAGTCTTTCTTGAGATTTAATAATGGGGAAGTATTTTCCATGAAAGGAGAGGTTTCTAGTGGCATGCAAATGATAGAGGATTTTTGACTACTTTATTCCCTCAATCCTGTAAAGGATTCAACCTAAGTCTTGCGTACTCTAGTCCACCTAAAGCTTCACTTTTTTCATATCTCTTGATGAATCAAGGCAGTCCAAAGGAAGTCAATGGTTGTCATGTCAAGGACAGTAGGTCTAGTGTTGTGTCATTATAAAAAATATCATGGTGGTTATCCTTAATCCCTATTTCAAATTGTTCTAGGTGTCCTCTTAGTGTTTATAGTGTGTGGAGGTCCACAATAGGCCTTGAAGTGGTCTCAATAGTCCAAATGGGCCATGGTAGAGATGATTAAATATTACCACTGATAAATCATCATGAATCTATCTAGTGTGTTGAGGATATGCAAGGTGTGGCTTAATAATATGTTTTATGGATGTTATATAGGTAAATGGGGCCTAATTGAAATATTTATCATGTTCTAAGATCTTCTAAGAAGTATTGAAACAATATTCATTTGAAGCCTTCACTTGAAACCATTATTTATTGTCTTAAAGTGGAGTATTTGATCCTAATATGATGTTATTTAACCTTAAAAGTCCACTAAAACCATAATTAAAACCCTCAAAAGCCTTCAATAATTATATTAGGCCATAACCAAGTGTTTAATATACTAATGAGGTCCTTTTCATAATTTAACACTTCTAATTACCATTAAATGGGCCCCATATGTGTGAAAACATGTCCCTTCAACTCCCCAAACTGTACCATGAAATTTTAGATATTATTTGATCCCTATTTTCCCTTCTACTCACCAACAATGATTTTTGGTTTGAAACATGAGAAAACATAAGAAAGTTTTATGTTGTAGGAGTTTTTAGAGTGATACAAATCCATATATTATGAATTTGCTTAGATGGAGTTAGGGGTGTACAAGTGGAATTCAACATAGGAATATGATCAAGATATCCAAGTGTTTTAGGGTCTAAAGAGATAAAAACTAGTTCACTTCCTCCACTAAGCTCTTTGGCAAACATGGAGAGAACTTTATGTTTGTGCTCAATTCATACATGAGAGAGAGAGTGTGTGTGAAAGTCTAGGCTCTTGGCCAAAGAAAGTAGACTTGATGACCTTCCAATAATGGGAATTGGTTTTAGTATTAGTCTTATATGTTGTATGAAAAAGATATAAGGATCTGAGTGAATTGGTTATCATCTTCATCTACACAAGGTAAAAGAAAGGGGATGGTTTCAAGACAATATTGGTTTATCTGATGGAAATAGTGTTTATTCACATTATATTAGGGTCCTTACATGGCATCCTCAACCTATGGTTCACATGTGTGGGACTATAGGAGTGATAAATATCTAAACTAATGTTTTATGTAGGCTACAAACAAGGTTTCATTGGTGAGAAAGGGTTATCCAATGCATGTGTATCAAAATGAGTAATGTTCTAAGTAAAATGATGATGTCTTAAATTTTTTAACATCTCCTTAGTTCAGCTTGAATGGTTAGATATATCCCCATCTCTCTCAAAGGATGCCTTCAAGTGAGACTACCTACATGTTTAGTTTCTATTGTAAGGAATAACAATGTGTTTGATGAGGTTATCTAATGAATGCCATCAAAATGGCATAGAGGTTGTAAGATAATATTGTATCCATATGAATATGAACTTATATCAATATTTTTAGACCTTATAATAGTCATCATAGGCCAAGAAACCACCATTTATCTCTCAAACACCTTCATAGTCATGTTTAGTAAATTTTTAGGTCTTAACTTTTTTTTATTAGGTATGTGTGTGGAAATGTCTAGGGTATTTGTAGATCATTTTACGTATAATTTCATAGTTCAATCCAAGACCTTAAATAACCTCTTCTATTTGAAAACCTTATCACTATCAACCTACCTCAGTTCAAGCCTTGCATTCTAAGTTTTAGGCTCCATGTGACCTTACCAAGTTACCACCTATAGGTCACTACCCTCTAGATAAGGTCAAGACATGGAAACAAGGCCTAAACACCATATAAATCTATTTAAAGTAATCAATACCATAAGGAAATGGACATATATAATTTCAATACTTGTTGAGGGAGTAAATCATCATCTACAAGAAATAACTCAAACCCACCTTGAAAAGTCTTTCAAATTCATTATATGTACATGAGTTTCAAGTATAATAAAAGGCTATGACTAAGTAGATGTATGTATTGAGAGGATGTAATTAGATATAAGGAAGGACATAGGGACCTCAAGTATGATAGTGGAATCTCTCTTCTAACTTAGGGGTTTGTTCAATAGACCTATTGGCATTCAATACACATGAGTCATTACCTACAATACTATTGACAAAATTTTGTCATACCTTGAAATGAGGCTAAGTAAACCATGAAAATGGTATAACTCAAAATATGTTGGAAATAAAAGCATGAGAATAATGAAGGGATGATAATATGGTCTAAACAAGTTACTAAATAGATTGTTGTAAGCGTATACAACTAGCTAACCCTACTCAGTCAACCTAGAGTGTATGACTAGATCAAATGATAGTGCCAAAGACATATGAAAGTGGAGTATCAAGAAGATGAATTCATATCCAAACCCTTAAATTTTTTACATGATGGTTCCCATAAGTAATGAATCTATCTAGTCTAATTTTTAGACCAAGAACATGTGAACTATGGTGTGATTATGCATACAAGTGTATCGATAGAGTTAGAAAGGATGAACCTCAAGGCTATGGTTAAGATTTGAAACATGATGTTTAAGACCTAATCACACCCATATAAATATCTAAGATAGGTTACTTAGTATACCAACATCAACTATTCCAAACCCATACATAAGATAGTGTAGCTAAGGCAGGATTAAGAGAGAAGAGGGTTGGTAAGATGGTCTGAGTGAATGAGAAAAAGTGAAAAAGAGGGAGAATAGATTGGGTAATATTATTTGAAATTTTTTTAAATACAAATACATATACAAGGAGTAAAGGTCCTAACACCCAATTTGAGCCTATGAGGCCTAAGCCCTTCCCTCAGGTCTAAGACCTTACCTCCACCTCAATAGCATATCCATACTTCCAAACAAACTCAATGAAATGTGGGAGTATATGAATATGTTTTAGGTCCTTAAAGAGGTATTCAGAGTAGAATAATGTAATTAGATAGTTAATTTTGGTTTTATTCCTCTCCTAAGCTCCATTACTCTAAGCAGTCATGTTGAGTTGTAGTTTCAAACACTTGTATCTCTCATGAAAAAGGGCCTTGAGCTTAGGGTCCTTAGGGAAACTTAAGAACCCATATGGACTAAAAATTCCTAAAGGAGTGAGTGTGGTTGAGAGGACTAACTTTATGAATGAATGATAATAAGGTAAATTACACAAAATACCTATTAAAGAGCTTGAGACACATCATATTTTTCTCATATCTCCACACACACTTTGCATGGGACCCAATGATATTTAGGAGAGATGAAGGGGTAAGTAGGATAGAAATTCATGATAGGAAGTTTTGGTTTGGAGGTTAGTATTATATGAACCATCATTAATATGGTGGGCTTCCAAAACCCTTCCTAAGCCCTAGATCAGACTCGATGAAGGAAATACACATCTAAATTCATTAAAATGAGGTGATTGAGATATGAAACCATCCTAATTTCCTTCTTAAGTCTAATAATCACTCAAATCACCTATTGGTGGGCATGTGCAAGGGATATAATATACATACCAAGATTAAGAGATCATTCTAAGCATTTGAGTAATAAATTGAGGAGGACCTACATAATCCATATGTTTATGAGGAGAGAGGGGACCGAAGTTCTCAAATTATCTCACATTAGCCACCTATAGGGGCCTCTGTGACTGGTAACTCTTGTAGATAAGCCTAGGTGTCCAAGTGAGGGACTATATGCATATAAAAGAAGGTAAATGTCTTGATAAAATGGATAAATGTGCTCTAAGTTTACTAAAGGGTTATTTACATATTATATAAATTATTTAAGAGCCTCATATCTCTAGCTTAAGGTGAAAACTTAAAAACCCTATAATTAGACATATTGATCTAGCACCTTCTTTAAGGT
Source organism: Torreya grandis (assembly GCA_037957365.1). Lineage (NCBI taxonomy): Eukaryota > Viridiplantae > Streptophyta > Pinopsida > Cupressales > Taxaceae > Torreya > Torreya grandis. The sequence continues at coordinate 110,007 of JARHVA010002438.1, read as the reverse complement.
AATATCACTTGAAAGATATAGTAGATGAAAAAATGGGATTAATTTAAATATCATACCTTCATGGATATGTTTATAATTTTATTTTAGATGTGTAGGATACTTTAGTTTGTAAGGGAGAAGTCACAACTAGTCATTTTGGCCTAAAGACACCTTGAATGCATATTTCCCACCTTAAAGGAAATTTGGAAAGATAAAAACTATATTGAGTATTTTAATTGGGATTTTATAACCTTAAGAGAGTTTGGGGATTTTTTTAAAATATATTAGTGGCATTGGTTCAAAGGTTAAGGCCCTAACCTCTATGAACCATTGTTAAGAACCCAAAACCCTCTTAAACCTCCCTAAAACCCTAATAAGGACCTGATTGGGAAAATTTTAGATAAAATGATTAAAAATTAATTTAAACCACCTATTAATTACTTGGTTCATATATCCCACTTAGAGGAGAGTTATGCTATGGTAATGGTTTGTATGGATAGTGTATAGACACCCTCAAAAATTGTAAATTTGTAAGATTTTTAGAAGAAAATGAGGTAGACTTAGTACAAGACTTAAAATAATTGGATAAGGTGATATAAATATTTTTATACCTCATAAAATCATGAAATATTCACATATTTACCTAGAAATACTTTTGTAAACCTTCACCAAATAGCCAATCTACAAAAGCTAGTAAAGATGGCCTAATCACCTAAGTGGAGTAAAGTTGTAAGTGTGAACGGTTTTTAAGGAATAAATATTGATATATAAATTTGGTTTAGGTGTAAATAAATCTCATTTAGTTCACTTTAAGGTCTAATTTAGATCTCATAACTACTCAAATAGTGAAAGAATAAGAGACTAGGCTACTTGTTCATAAGCCTACTTAGCTAACAAAATGGAGAAGCTCATGGGCATAGAAGGACATTATGAAGTTAATGATTCATAATAAAAAATATTTAAATTACCATTTAGGTGACAAATCCCCATATCCATATTCATTATGAAGTAGTCAGATGGTTTCTTGAACATGACCAATATGCAAGAAAATGAAGCTACTCAATGCTTTATGAAGGATGACTAATGGGACCTTTTCAATTTTTATTAAATGATGAGGAGAGAGGTAATTGACCAAGGAGGGTTTAAATGGTCTCTTTATGGGTCCTACCTTGGTAAAAATAGACTCCAATGCTCCAAATTGCTCCTTCAAGGCACTAGTCAACCCAAGCAACACATGGAGGAGTGTGGATGGTTACTGTAGCTACTATGTGAGTGGGTTATGAAAATTATTTCCTCTTAATCCCATTTATATTCCAATATTACCTTATCTATCTTTATAATTTTTTTAAATATTTAGGCATTTGTTTTCATCCCTCCGTTAGATGTATCAAAACTTTGCTAAATTATATCTCAAACCTTGAGAATCAATAAGAAAGGATTGGTTGCAAACTTATTTTTTAGCATTAGCATGTGTTATGGTTTGTTTAATTTAAAAAAGTTTAATGTTAATTATCCTTTGTATGTCCTCTCTTTCACCTAGTGGTATATTTTCACCCTATGTAGGTCATGTGATGTGTTAGAATTTGGTAGTTGTACTGAAGAGTGAGCTGTTGATAGTGTCTGAGGTATACCTTCCTTCCATTGTCTTCTAGTTTTAGACCTTTCATAGAGCCTCCACATGAAAAATTTATGTTTATGAGTTCATAAATAGTATTATTTAGTCATTAATCTTTCATTTCATTCACAAAGTGTTGTTGAAGATTAGTCAAGAGAGGATAAAATGAATATTGCTACATTACCATTATTAGATTAGGTTTATTGTCATGTTTTCATCTTATCTATTTTAATCCCATTATTATTAGGTCTTAGGAAGATAGATTAAGTTTATGTACCAAGGTATATACCCCATACACTAGAGGTTTAATCTTCCTATAGGTAACCCACAACCTTTAGACTAATCCCATGTTACCCCAAGCTTGAAGAGAATCGAACTATCTTCTTCAAAGGGTGCAACTTGGAGTGCTAACATAGCTAACCATTTAAAATGTAATCTAATTTATATTATTGGATACATAGGGGGATTAATTTAAATTTTAATATTCCAATTCTTAGCTATAAGTTATTCTTGAGGGGAAAATTTTTGCTTCTCACTCTAGTTGATAATTTTTCAATTTTCCATTATAAGATTAAAAATATTGTTGGACACTTTTTTTGAAGACCTCTTTGAATTCATAAAAAATATGTTGTGTTATTTATAAATACCCAAAATAAGGTGATGAAAAACCTTTTTCCATAGTTTTTAGATCTTGATTTAAATAGGGAGATTTCTAGGACATTCATGAGTTCAACACAAAGGAATTATGAGCCTAATAGATCTAGAATTTACATAATATATCTCCCCACAACTTGAAAACAAAAAATAACTCCATCATAATATGTTGAATAGATTCATTATTTGATTCAGACAAAAAAAAAAAAAAATTGCAAACATAAAACATCTCTTGTTTGGGTTATCCATAGTGATTGTCCTATTATGAAGACAACCAAAAAAATATTGATTTTGGGGAAAAGATATTTATCCCATATTACTATCCAAGGAATTTCCTCATTATTAAGGGTAATTAAAGAGGAGTAACCTGACTTGACCTTGTATTGGTCATCCTCTGAATATGTCCAAACTATTCATCTTCCTTTATCATATTAGTGACATGAATGCATCTTAGAATAAGATTTAGATCTGACATGATACCCCTTACTGCATCATAAGTATTTTCAGTCATAAGTTATTTCCAATGCCTTATACCATTTTGTAAATGTATGTAATCCACAACTTTAACTCCAAAGACTCTTTGAATTTTAAGAATAATTGGATGCCATGGATCTAAATAACTTAGAGGATGATTTAATAACCAAGATTCCTACCAAAAAATGATGTTAACAACATTTCCAAGCTTACACTTAAAACCATTGATAATAATATTCATATTATTAACAAATAAATTAAAAATAGAAGAACCTATTATGAAATAATGTTCAATAATTAACAAAAAAATATTTTTATTATTTAAATACTTATCCCTAAAGATATTGATCCAAAGGTTTTATTCCTTGATAAACATCTAACATAGCTTGGAAACCATCACTTTTTTCATACATTTAAATTTTTTTAATCCAATACCTCTATTATGTTTGGGAAGATAGACCTTATCCCAAGTGACTAGAGGACATATTTATTTGTCCTTGACCCCTCATGAAAAAATATTTTATGAATCCTTTTTAAATTATCTTGAAAAAATATTGGAATTTTGAAAATAGACATGAGGTATAGAGGAAGGATTTTAAGAACACTTTGAATAAACAAGATATTCCATGTTTGAGAAATAATGACCCTTTTCCAACTCGATAATTTATTCTTAAATATATCAATGAGAGGATTACAAAGAGGAATAGGTAAAGGAACAAAAAACAAAGGCATACCCAAATAATTTAAAGGCAAAGAGTTAAATTTTCACCCCAAGATTTGAGTAACCTTATAATGTCTAACTATGAGAGTATTAACAAAGAAAAACAAAATTTTATGAAAATTAACCACTTGTTTTGATACCTCTTCATAGATGGAAAAAATCCTTTTCATATCCTTAGTTTTTGTGAATGAGGCAAAAAAAATGGAAATAGTATCATCAACAAATTATTGATGAAGAGTAGATTCCATTCCATTAGCTGACTTAAAACTTTTTAAATTCCCCTGTCTAATAGTATCTAAGAAATTTATGCTCAAATAATCTTCTATAATGATAAACCAAAAAAGGGATAGAGGATCCCCTTGTCCAATACCCATTTTTATACCAAAAGAAACAATGAGAGTTATATTTATAACAATTCATAACATAGTAGTAAATATGCATCTTCATACCAAGAGATGAACATGAGAGTGAAAGCCAATTTTTATATCATAACATCCAATAATTTCTAATCAAATATGACTTATGCCTTATTCCTGTCTAGTTTGAAGATCATAATAGGTTATTCGATACTTTCCATGGAATGGATGGTTTCATGTACCACATTGATCATGTCCTAAATTTAATTATTAGGAATAAATCCCCCCTAGTTAATGGAAATGATCTTTTCCATCAATGGATGAACTCTCGAGGCAATAATTTTTGTGAAGACCTTATAGACTGAATTACACAAATTAATAGGGAGAAAGTATTTAAATGTTGTAACTCTAATTTTATTGGGAATAAATGCAATGAAATTATTATTCAATTCCCTAATCATCTTTCATTAAGCAAAAAAATCATCAACAAATTCAACCAAATCAAAATTGATATTCTCCTTGAAATTTTGAAAAAAAGCCATGGGAAAGCCACTAGGTCCTAGGGCCTTATCTTTATTTTACAAAAATACCATAGCCTTAACCTCTTCAATAGATATCATTTTTAGCATTATTTAATTATCTTGAAGATAAATTAGAGAAGGAATACTATTAATAAAATCTTAAATCAAGGCACCATTAAGATCATCATTAACAGCAAGCATATTATTAAAATAAGTAATAATTTCTTCCTTAATAAGTAGGGGATAATAATAAAAAACACCATCATCCCTTATAATTTTGGAGATTATATTATGGATTATATGCTTGAGTGTTAACATGTGGAATAAATTTTTATTATGATCTCCTTATTTTAGCTAGATGGCCCTGGATTTATACTTCCAAAAGTATTCTTCATGGACCACAATGGAATGATAATCACTCAAGATAATTGTCTCCTCAAGAAGTTTTTCCTCAGTTAGACCATCCTCATCATATTTATGTTCCAAACCAACAAGATTTGATCTAATATTATATTTTTCATGGAAGATATTACCAAAAACATATGTATTCCACATTATTACATTAATTTTAATGTTCGTAAGTTTTTTAGCCAATTTGAACATAACAATCCCTAAAATCTCAATGTTCCACCATTATTTTATTCTATCAACCAAATCAGGATGAGAAAACCACATATACTAAAACCTAAAATGGGATATCTCCTTCTAAAGTCTAACATACATATTAATAAAAATAAGGTTATGGCCTAAACTAATTCAATGAAGCTAAGATAAATAAAATCCTTAGTTACTAACTAATTAGTAGAAATGAGAACATGGTCTAGTCTGACCTAAATAAGATTAATCTCCCAAATGCCTATTTGTCTAGGTGAAAGAAGAGACTCTCAAATCAACATCCAAAATTCCATTGGTAGATATAAATTTTTATGAATCCTCCATACTATCAATGAAATCATGTACACTTTATTTTCATCAGGGCTAAGGGTTATATTGAAGTCTCTAGTAATCATCTAATAAATCTTATCACAACTGGACCTTAAAGTGCTAAGCTCATTCCATAATATATTATAATTTATATGTGTATAAATAATATAAACATTATAAAGGATACAAGTGAAGTCATGGTTTTTATTTGATAATAAAATGGCTAGGTGATGCATATTCTTAATCAAAATATCTCCTTCAAGGACCTTATCATCTAAAAAGGTGTAAATCCTCCATGATTCCCCTAAAGAACTAACACTAACAACTTGGCCTCCTTATAAACTTTGTTTTCATTTATTTAACCATGAATTCATCCATTTTAGTCTCTTTAACTATTAAAATGTTTGGCAAATTATTTCTTCTTATATCCATAAAAGTTATATGCTTGATTATATGATCATGCCTCTAATATTCCAACTTATTAGCTTCATCTATGTCTTATATGACCCTTATAATTTCAAATTTGGATCATGGATTGAACCCCATCTGTTATTTCCTTTTTAGTCTTTCTTCTTCAAGTTTTTAATTGAGATGGTTTCCTCACATTTTTTGAAGAACCAACATCTAGTTGCCTTTGTGAACCTTCTTGTTTTGTTGGAATATGCTAACTTCCTATTAATTCTTCATTTCTTTTATAGTTGGTGAGGACATAATATTATAAATATTATGGGGTTATTATGGTATTTAATTCCCTAAAAAGTCTTCCTTATCCTTTATTACTACTAAAAGAAATAATATTTTGTGTGCTAAATTATTTTCTTCTTACATTGAGCATGGTACTACCTCCTCTATGTCCTCCCTTTCAAATGATTCTAAGTAGTGAAATTGATTGTTACTAGAAGGATAAATATAGGACTCAACTAGGGTTCTAATTTATTTTTAAAATATATTACCTTGACCATTTCAAAGAACTCATCTTCATTTATTATCACAACCTTTTCATTATTTTCCAAGATCTTTAATTTTGGATTAGGATTTTAAATGTGATTTCTATTATCTTATTTCATTGACAAAATTTGAATAATCTCCCTTTAAAAAAACTTTATATATTCCATAGTTCCCATCCTTCTCATTAAGAGGTAAATGGTGATAAAACTTTGAAGGTTTGAATTGGAAATCTTTAACTCCATTCACTATCTCTTTTATAGGACTGTTGATAGTAGGTTTCCCTTCTCTTTATTTCTCTTTTGTTCCCTATTAATGAATAGTATCTATCATATTTACATCTTGAAGGTTGGGCCTGGTTATTTATTTTTTCTTATTCTTCTAAGCCAGGTATTTATCTTATGTACATAAGAGATAAATTTTTTGATAAAATACAAACATGATTTGGTCATATGACTCAACTGATTACATCCTTCACACTTTAGACCTAATTTTTCATATTCCATTTTTTGAATCCATTCTTCCCTATTGGAATTCAAAATCAAAAAAGAAGGGAGTTCTTAATTCATGAATGTATTGACATAAAATATTTCATGCACTAACTAAGTTATTGATTTAGTGGAAAAATAAAAATCTATAATGTATCTAAACATTTTGGCAACACTCAAAAATAAAACCTCTTTCCAAAAATCCATAGTGATACTAAGAAGCCTCACCCATATCAGCATGAGGTTGATGTTTTATTTTTATAGATCAAATCTAAGTTTCCATTTTTTATAAATAAGCCTAATATCCCCATAAACCATGGGCCTCTAACTAAGAATCTAATGCAATCCTCCTCAAGATTAAAGTATATCAAAAAAAACCATTATTCATCAATGATATTTCTACATTACCTCTGAGTATTCATCTCCTAACATCCCATTACCTAAATTATTAATATTAGGTCTAGCACCTCAGAACTTACCCACCAATGCATTTGTAATTATTGAGGATGCTCTATTAATAATATAATCTAGGACCTCAATATGGAAACCCATTAAGATTTTATATACTAATAGATACTAATTTGGGCATTTTTCCTTAATGTCCCCCATTTTTCATTATAGTTTCTCTACCCAATAAAATTTTCCATAGAAACATCCATTAAAAACTTAATTACCCTTATTGTTATTCCCTATTGTCTTGTATTTACTTTGACTAATTTTGACGCAAGGACCCACATGTCTATCACACACTAATCCCATCACTATCACCTCTCACCCTTTAAGAATCCTTTTTCAAAATGTCACCTACCATGTTTCACCACTCCTCACTCCTCTCTATCCCCTTGGCATATATGTTGTTGGTTCTATGTTTATATATGGCATATTGGTATTTCCTATATACACATGTGTTTCAAACATATTTTGAGTCTAATACATGCATACATAGACACATGATCTATACACTTATGGATGTTAGGATTTCCAACTAATCACATCACCAAGCCATTGTGGGAATATACCTTATTTGATCATGATACACATAGGTTATATGGTTATATGGTCACTTTACATTATCATGACAAATTTTATGTAAATACATAAGTCTTTATCCATGCTTATATCTTTTGTAGTGTACTTGATATGCTATGTAGTCAACTTTTTTTTCTAACACATATATCCAAGGACTAACATTATATGTTTATGTTCATTTGTTATGATTTTATTTATACAATTCTTTGAGTGTATTACCTTACTATTATCTTTATTATTTAATTCATGCAATTCATTTAGTCTAAGTAGAACCTAATTTAGTCATAACACATACCTCAAGTCTATAAAATATAGTACTACTAGATAAAATCCTAGTGAATGCCAATTATTCTCCCTTATGTATTGTCCCCTTAATTTTGGCATGTATTTTGTAATTCTAGCATAGGAAATTAGTTGGTCTATTATATAATTTAAAAAATTAGTCTAGAAAGTAAAACAACTAATATACTCCAAGTAAAATGCATAAAATAGGAAAGAATAATCCTATAAAGTAATAAATATAATTTATAAAGTAGTAAATCTAATCCATAAAGTAGGGAATCTATTCTATTATTAGTCTATATATCCATTTATAGTTCACTCAAATGTATCTCCAATTAGAGTATCCATGAAATGATGTTTTAAAAATTATCCATTGATTGGAAAGGTGAGTTCATTACCTTAGAGGTATTTCAATTAAAAGACATTATTACCTAGGATATTTGATATTTCATATGGTCTAATCCACAAAGGAGTGAAATTATAATGAAGTCCCTTTTTCTCATGTCATTTGTCTCATAGAAGAACTAGGTCAAAAATTCAAAAGGATTTGATCTTGGATCTATTGTCAAACCATCTTTTCACAATATCTTGATGTTTATTGAAGTTGTATAGAGTTTCAATTCTTTCATCTTCCATATAGGCTATATCAATTCATCTAGATTGTATTTTTTCATATTTTCCCATGTACTCTTGCATAAATTAGTACGTTAATATTCTATGAGTAATGGGGCAGACTAGTTGTTGCCCATACACTAGCAAAAAATTTGAAGCCTTGAGAGCTTACTTGTGTCTAGTTTGATCTGCCTATAGTACATACTTCAATAAGATATGTCATTATCTTGGTTTATCTTGTAATTGTTTATTTATGACACCTATCATATTCTTATTGGTATATTTAGCCACTTCATTCCCTTGTATATATAGTTCAAAGAGAACTAGATGGTGATTTTATTGTTGTAATCTCACTCAGTAAATTTAATATACTATAAAGCTAGACCATTGTCATAAACCAAATAAATTATGGTACCAAACCTATTCAATATGTTATATTCTAGAAATTTGATGTCATATAGTCCTCTAGAGTTATTTGTTGCCACAAATTTTGTCTACTTGGTATAGTAAGTAGTTTTTACGACAAACTTGTGCCTTGCTTAAGAGTTTGGGTTAATTAATCCAATAAATTCAAGGTCCCATTAGGCAAGGGGCATCCCTCAATGTCTACCTATAAAGGAAAGGTGACATTCACTTTTCTTTTTCCAAATACCTAGCACTTATGGTAGGTCCTAACATGGTTATGTGCATCTTTGAAGATCATGGGCCAATAGTATCCCATCCTCAATTTTTTTTGAGTTTTTATATTTCTTGAGGGATTGTCACTACAAATATTATGATATATATTATTTAGGATGTATGTATCTTACCTTCTTTAAATACACCTTAAAAATATGCCCTCATATTTTTTTTTTATAGGACTCCATTCTTGATCATATAATAAGTTGATTTGAGATTGAGGGCTCATCTCTACTTTCTATTTAGCTCAAGGGGACATATACCTATGATAAAATAATGGATTATTTAAGTGTAACACTCACCAATAATTACTTTTTTATCATTTATTTATTATAAATTAATGTGTGGATAAATCTTAGTCATTAGCTAGATGATTCTTTGGCCTCTCACCATCTTGGTCAGCTTGACTTTAATATCAAACTCCTAAAATTTGGCCATCCATTTTCCTCTTCTATCACCCAACTCATTTTTATCTAAGCATGCATTTGATAGTTGGGTCTCAGATGATGGAATATATTTTATTTCTTAGAATATAATTCTTGAACATTTTCACAACTTTGATCAGTGCATATATATTTTTGTCTATCATATAGTATTTTAACTTTGCATTCCTTATATGGGTTCTCATAAAGGAAATAATATGTTCATTGTCATCTAATTAATGTGTAATTATAACAATTATAGTATATTCAAAAGTAAACAAATAAAGATATAAATCTATATCAAAGTCTAGGATGATTAGAACTAGATCTTGAGCAAAGACAGTCTTGATTTCTTGAAAATATCTCTTAGCCTTTATTGTCCACTCTATCTTAACATATTATTTCAGCATAACACTTAAATGGATTGACAATCTCTGCAAAACTAAAAATGAAATTTCTTACAAAGTCAATGTTACTAAAGAAAGACTTCAATTATCTCTTACTTTTGGGAGGCATTAACTTAGAAATGGTATGAAATCATTCTAGATTGATGGAGATATTTTCCTTAAGGAAGACATGGACTAATAATTTCCATTTAGTGACACAAAGATGCTCTTATTTAGATTAAGGGATACTCCATATCTTCTACATCTATAAAAGACTCTTTTTAGATGATTTACATGATTAGCTCTATCTTTTGAGTATCTTGTCAGGTCATCCATGGAAATGATAATGCATTTGCCAAAAATTCCATGAAAGGTGAAGTCCATCACTCTATGAAAGGTTTCTCCTCTTTTTATTACATTAAAATACATCCTTTTGTATGCAAAAGTTCCCCACTTGGTGGTAAAGGTAGTCTTCATTCTATCTTATGTTTTTATTAACACTTGGTTATATCTCAATAATACATCAACAAAGGAGATCATCTCATATTATTTGACTATATGAATCACCTCATATAGGGAGGGAAAAGGATAAATACCATTTTTTAATGCTCAATTTAGGTTCCTAAAGTAAATAGAGAGTATGATTTCTCCATTCTTCTTCCTAATTGGCACTAGTTGGATAACTAGGTAGAATTCCTAATGGGAAAAATAGTCTTGGCATATAGTAGCTTTTGTACCTCTATTTGGATGAGTGGTTACAATATTAGATGAGTGGTTACATTTAGTAGATATTGTATCTCTACTTGAAATGCATGTGTTATAGATTCAATGGAATGATATGTGTGATGACTTTGGGGTCAAATATTTTCAAATATTCATATCTCCAGGTGATCACCTACTTGTATTCAATCAATAAACTCTTCAATTTTTATTTATCACTTTTAGTTCAAATAAGACTAATGTTCACATAGTGAAGATGTTACTCAGTGACTAGAATCTATTTGATAAAATTAGACTCTATTGCTTTATACTACTTCTATTTTTGATCTTGTGGTTCTACATCAAAACCTTACTCTAGGAAAACCATCCCCAATGGGATGTAGTTCTATTTTAGATGTAGGACACCATCCTCTCCTAAATATTCAATATGCATGGTCTCAATGTCCTTTTAATCTATCAAATTAGATTTGAATCTCCCACCACTTCTCATGAATTGGAAAATCTATTAATCATCATTAAACACCTAAACATTTTCCATATTATATGGAATAGAGGGGTAAGGAACCAACTCAATAAAGCATTTATTCATTTTGGATTCTTAGAGTGGTTCCATGTTGTAATATGAAGATACTAGTGAATCTATCATCTGATTTTGTTCTCTTAGGGTGGATCTAATGTTGAACACCTCAAAGGACTCAATCAAGTCCCATGATTGGTGTTTATACTTTTTTAAGTAGGTAAGCTTGAATTGATACTTATTTCTAATATGATTAACCACTAGCTCAAAATCACAAAATATATACAACTACTTGACATTATACTATAGCAAAAATTACAAATAAAGGATTAGGACTTCATACTTAGCTCTATTGGTGGTGCAAGGAAATTGTAACATGTAAGAAGCCATGAAATGTTTACCATCAGGGATTGTTAAGGCCATGCCAACACCATAACCTTTTTTCAATCTAGTTCCATAAAAAATGAGAGTTCATGACTGAGAATGACATTTAAATTATTATTCATGAAGCTATTGCTTGGTAGTAAATGTGTACACTCCTACATGTGAAAATATAAAAGTTAACATTCTGATTATTATAATTATAATCAGTGATTGAGTAATTCATATTTGGTTTCCTACCCACCTAAATATTATTGGATACTCCTTTATAAGGTAGACACATGTGTGAGAAGTTAGTGTCCATGTACTCATTTAATGTCTTTGACCAATCATGAGTCATTAGTAGGCCATAAGCTTCTAGAATGTTAATGACTAGAATATATATATATATATATATATATATATATATATATATATATATATATATATATATATATATATATATATATATATATATATATATATATATATATATATATGGAACTGATGCTATCTAGATGTGTAAATTTTTAATTTCTCTAATTTAGGGTATAAAAGTCTTGTCCATTTTTAGTACCATATTTTTTACTTATCTGGGGTCAAACCTAGCTTCTTGCACACTATTGTCAACATCATATTGGTCAAGTCACCTAAGTCAACCAAGCAATTATGGATGTTTTTACCAAAAATTCTAGTGGTCAATATAAAAGGTGGTACTTCAAGCTTGTATTTAAATACCATCATGTTTTCATTAACACTAATAACTCCATATATTTAGTGATTCGAGCCATTTCATGCAAGGTGATATTATCCTTGATCTTATTAATTTCCTCAATGATGTTGTATCCATCTCTAATTTATGGATCCACACTCTAAAATTAATCATCCCTCTTGGGGTGAGGTGGATTATTGATGGCCCTAAAATTTAGAGGATTATTAGCATTATTTTTTGGAGGAATTGAATTGGTAGCATGTTGTTTGTTCCTCATATTGTAATTATTCCTCTATAACTTTTGTAATATATGAATATCTGTATTATCTTGTGGTTCATCCTTATCCTCTAATAGGAATGGGAGATTAGAGGTCTCAAATACCATTACTATGTTGGTATGTCCTAAATTAGTAGAGGAATATGGTTTTATCAAAATGGAAAAACCTTCCTACCTATAAATCTACTTATAACAGATCTCAAAGGAAGTATATAACTTTATGTAATCTAGCTCACCATGTTGTGAACTCAACATTAGTTAGGAAGATTTGATTATATGATATTTATTTATAGTGGCTTATTAGATGGACACTTACTTAAATTATTTATATACATTTTTAAAGTCTTATTGTATCTTTATAATCCAAATACTTGATTGGTATTTTATTATGTAGTGTTACCCATGCATTTCTATATGTTCATAAACTCATTGTTCAATTTAGGCACCATCTTATAAACAAATTACAATTCTATTTTTGTGGAATCATAGATATTAATTGTTGGAATCACAACCAATAAGAGGGGGGTTGAATCACTATCTTCAAAAAATCATTCAATTCCACTTAATCATACATTAACCATTCATACAAACATGAACATCTAGCAAAGCATATGTAACCATACAAGATCATGAAATAAGATAACACATTAAATATGTGGGAAACCCTCAAGGGAAATAAAACACACTGACCCTTTTAAAATGGAATATATTCCTATAAGACAAAAAAACCAGTCTTTAGTGAAGCACCAAATACACATGGAGCACCAACCACAACTAGTCAAACACCAACTCATTTATCTAAAATTTTTTATCACCTTCATAAAATGTTATTACTCACACAATATATGATGTTCACCTTCTTTATCTCTTCTCACTCTTTTATCTCTCTCAAACTTCTTTTTAGGCTTCTTTACTCAACTAGGTATCTTCAAGATATATTAGGTCAAATGACATTGATATTCATCTACAATACCCATATTATATCTTCATGACATTTTATAAACACCCATATTATGGTATATAATACCTCCTTCAGTTCTTCAATTTGTTATTTCATTTGTATTCTCTTTACATTCACAAATAAGCCTAAAACTGCCTTGTATATATACCATTTGTTATTCATATACCACTTAGTCAGCTACTCACCCTTAACCTCTTATTTAGGGCATGAAATAGGTATTAATACATCTCATAAACATTATGAAAATGAATATTGAGTCCCTTTTGGTCCATCATATCTCTATTAGACCTCTTTTCAATTTTAAGTCTCATGGAGACCTAATTCCATTAGGTCTACTTTAGGACACATTACACTTTGCCTTCCTTTGAAAACTTTCAAAATACACACACAAGTAAAATATAATATAAAAATTAAATATATACCCCTATTTATGTCTTCTAGGCTCAACAAGATATTTTATAACAAATCACTACTTGGAAATCCCTCATTAGTACTTAGTCTTATTAGGCCTATGCACACCAAAAACATGCCTTTCAATAATGAAGATAAACATAACTTAAGACATTAAAAATGATCAAAAATTAAATATAAATAGTATATATGACATCATATTCATCAAAATATTCTTGAAACACTTCAAATTAGGTCAAAAAGGCTTAAATTCATCTCTTCAGTATGCTCACTTAGAACTGCCAGAACTATAAAAAGCCAGTCATGAAACTAATTGATATACAACACCTAAAAGGAAAATTTAAGTTATTATAAATACATTAAAAATATTCTATAAAATATTTATAAAATCCTAAATCATAAAAACCATAAGCTATAATATCAAACATTGGTCTTGTAGAACAATCTTATGACCTTATCTCACACTATCTTGCATGAATTAGACAAGCCTTTTGACTTCAAATTTTCAACCTCTTACATTGAATTCCAATATTTAAAAAAACATTAAAATTAATTTTAATCACAAAAAACAACACCATGTGCATTAGATACTTCAAATCAGAGCATAAAGCCTCAAAAACACCTCTACAACTCACTCACTTAGAAATCCCATTTTTCCTCAAAGACCAATCATGGTGACTCAGACCTCCAATGCTTATATAGACATATTAAATGACTTATGATGCATGTATATGATCTTATTATATAATTATAATTTTATAAAATATAAATATAATATGGTCAAATGGAAAATATTAGTCTAGCTGACCAATCTCATGACCTTATATCTCACTGTCTCATCTGAACCAGATAGGTCAACTTGTGAGCAAATTTTTCACTATATTCACTAACCTAAAAAAATTATACAAAACATGAAAATATATTATAAGTCCTGAAAAAAATTTATATGTACTTGGTTTCATCATCTTATCATGAAAACACATTCCTAATCATCTTCTCACTGCTACTTGGTTTTTTTCATTATTTACACCATTAGGCCTGTTAGTGACTAGCTAACTTGGCTGACTAATTTATCATAATTTAGGAATATAAACTATCCATAAAATTTAATGGAAATAAAACATGAGTCTCTACCTTATTTATGCATCTATTTAATTACATTAATTTGGTCAACTCTAATTGCTATAGCTAATTATTCAAAAACAAACTTGTAACTCAACATTTTATCTCTCCTCTATCTAAACAATACCACTTAGAGGTACTTGGGAGAGTATGATACAAGATAACATATATTAACTAAGAATACAAATCCATCCTAATCACTTTTGAGCAACATCTTCAACATAAGGTCTTTATTAGGGTTCTAAGAGGGTTTAAACTTGTTTCCACTCTTAATGATCATTCATAAATCATATCCCCCTCATCCAAAACCTAATGCATATAATTATTACATAGGACCCTTCTCAATATAAGATGAATATATTAATATCCCATGCAAATTTTTGACAATCTAAGGAGCACAAGAAAATCCTTCTCGAGTTAAGAACCCTCCATTTTGCACACTTAAACGACCTACAAACAAATTTTCATGACTTTTTATGAAAACCATGACCTAAACCATGGTCAATATACTTTAAAAAACATGAAAAATTTCTAATAATACTCATCTATCCATAATTTGCTTGGAAATATAACCTCATACCTCATTAGGCAATACTCTTTTTACACTATGGTCTTTATGCTACATTAAACTTGTAAATACACATTCATGCCACTATCAATTCACTTTAAAACTCATACACATGATTAAGAAAACTCATACAACCTATCATGCCTCTATGCATCCATCTTACCAAGTCACCATACTCATACCTTCTCACAAGGACTTAACATGCCATGACTAGGCTTCTTAAGCACTTGAAATTTGACAACTAACCTTAAAACACTGATGAAATTATCTACACTTTATTTACCTAATAAAAAAATTATAAACAACCTCTAACAATATTATGCTCACTTAATTCACCAAATTTCACTATGTACACCTTCTCATAGAGTCTAGACTAGGCTTCTTAAGACACCTTGTACTCAAGAACTAGAAATAAAAAATGTTTACCTCAATGATATAAAAAAATAACACTTTTTAGATAACACTCACACCAATTAAAAAATCTATTTATGATCAAAATTCTTTCATGACCTCATGCAGACCTAGAGCCTCATAACCATGCTTCAATGTTCACTTGACCATCATACCCCTTTGTGACAATAAGGACTCACAAGATGCAAAAATAACTTCAATGACATCAATGACAATCTCAATGACATAAATGATAACTAAAAACTCACATTTTCACATAAGTCAATGATCACTCACCATGCACCTTAAAAAAATGCACCCTTTCGACATCAATGACAATAACCTGCTAACAAACTCCTCCATTGGCATTGATGGTAAAACATTCTTCAATATGATCATTCTCATCTCACCCAATCTAATCAATCTCCCTCCTTGAAATTTATCCCCCTTTGAAATTAATGATAAAGGGTCATACACATTGAAACTTATGGAACCAATCATTCTCCTTCTTTGGAAACTACTCTCAAAAACTATAAAATAACTCAGAGATACCAAACTCCCCTTTAGACCAAACATTGTATTTAAATGAACTCTAAACCTCAAGATTACTTACTAAGATTCCAAATTCCTCATATAAAATGAAGAAATAGTTAATCCTCCTTTGTTTTCATAATTTTATCTTACCAAAATAAACAATAGAATTCTTAAACCATCTACAACATAAGTCATCCTCAACTACCAACTACTAGAAACATAGAACAACTTTGCTTACTTCTTCTATGCTTGTCAACAACTACACTTGGAGCTGATGAACAAAATAAATATTTCCCCTTATAACCAAGCATCCACCATGTTTATTATAACTAAATAATGTTTTCATGAATCCTAATGGAGTCACCCCTTTCTATAGATCACTAAAACAACACAAACTTAAGGGATTCCTAGATTTCCATGCTCTCACAAGACTAAATATCCTTTAGGATCCTTTTAGGTTTGATTGACACCTTAGGATTGACCTCTTCATCAACTTTTTTGATCAATAATATGAGATAATAACATATATTACTAACTTGATTTCACATCTGAAGTATGCTCTACCATATCAAGCATTCCACTTGGGCTTGTATAATGATCATGACTCACCTTTAATGTCTTTGGTTTCAACACATTCATTTTCCTTCTCTCTTTCACTCTAGGGGATTCAAACCTCTTGTTTTGAGTTTATGGCCTTCTAAATCTATTAGGAAAAAATCTTGCAATATTTCCCATATTATGAAAATTGTAGAAAATAACCTCATTCATACCTCTTGACCAATGATTCCTTTCATAATCCCATACATATTCATTTTTATAGGTCTTCTACACTCTCTTACCCTATGAAAAATCTAATTTCATGAAAAATAGTAACCATTGAATGAATTAGCGTACCTCATATAATTAGGCTATCTGATTGGTCTCTTCATGTTGACCTTATTATCTTCATTAGCCTTCTCCTTGATTTGAGCTACCTCTTTTTGGTTTTCTTTGAAACCAAGACTTGTCTTATCACTTTTATACTTCTAAATATTTAAGATGTTATCTATAGAATCAATTCTCTTTTCAAAATTCATAAATGTCTTTAATTTTTTAGATGCTTGATCTAATGCTAAATTTAAGGGGCTCTATTTCCGATTCATACCTAATACATTCTTCTTCCTTATATTTTAAGCTAGTAGTGACTATCTCCATCTAATTTTCAACTTGATTGATGATCTCATCATGGTCTTTATATGTGTTACTCAATATCTCTTCAAAAAAACCAATATACTCTTTATGGTCCTTAATTAATGATCTTAGTTTATGATTCTTCCTTATTTGGAACTTCAACTCCTCTATAACACTAACCAATTCTACCTCAAGGTTCACTTCAGCCTCTTCTTCATCTAATTCTTCATCATCCATAAGGCCTTTTCCTTTTGAGCAACCCTCATTATCTATTTCTATAGCCATGAATAAGGTTTCAATGTTGTCATGTTCATGTCCATTACTTTCATTATCACTATTAGATGTACTTGTGTCACTTCCATTAGATGAGTTGTTATCTTCTTTGGTATAAAAACTTCTCTCATTATTGAATGACCATTTCCTACCTTCATACTTCCTAAAATATTTCTTGATTTTGTTACACTTATAAACCTTATTATCATCACCATGATGTTCATCATGTTATTTATCATGCTCAGTCTTATCCATTTTAGGACACTTAGATGCAAAGTGACCAATCTTACCATTGTTAAAACATTTGAAAGGCAATTTACCCATGTATTTAGCAAATCCAAACCTCAATTTCCTAGCAAACATGATTATCAATTAATCATCATCAATATCTAAACGTAACTCATCCTTGACCTTCTTGGCTTTTGATTTCTTTTCAACTTTGAATGTTACTTCTTTCTTGGGAGGTCTTCCTTCATCTTTTTCATCTCATAGGTATTCAAGATGCCATGAATCCCATCCATATACAACTTGTCCAAATATTGCATCTCTTCTATTATAGACACATTAGAATTAAACTTAGGAGTTAGTGATATCAATATATTTTAAATGAATTTAGAATATTTCACTTCTCCTAATCCTCTAATGACATTGACCTCTCCATCAACCCTTAACATTTAGGATATAATGATATCATACTACTTCATACTCAAACTTTAAAACTACATTCTATTAGTCTATAATTTAGCCATATTCAACTTGGTGTCTCCTTCATATATAGTCTTAAAATTTTCCCATGCCACCTTGGTTGACTTATAGTGTATCACCTTCATAAAATATACCTCTGATAGGCCACATAGAATGGCATTCATTTTGTAATTGCTCTCGCTTTCCTTTTTGCTTGTTACATCAGTTAGTGTAGGAGGTGGAGTGTATCCATCCATAATTGACTACCATATGTTGGGCCCATTTATATTAGATATTTCTTCATTATGATGATCCAATAATTATAATTAGTCCCATTAAATAATGGATCCTTACTGGTAGAGAAACCTCCTTACACTTGACTATTAGCCATCCTTGCCTCTAGGATATTCTTTAGGCTATAAGGAATACTTTAAAGGACTTGGCTCTGATACCAATTTTTATAAGAAAAATAACTAATAATTGGGTTAATTAGTGTCTTAAAATAATCATTCAATTCTAATTAATCATACATGAACCATTAATACAAACATGAACATCTAGAAAAGCATATGTAACATATAAGATCATGAAACAAGATAACACATTAGATATGTAGAAAAAACTAAATGGGAATAAAACCCACTAATATTATACAAATGTAATATATTCCAATAATACAAAAAACCAATCTTTATTGAATCACCAACTCCATATGGATCACCAACCCCAACTAGTCAAACACCCACTTAACTAGTCTTTAATAAGCATTAATGTACAAGGAGGCACTAACCCCCTAGATGAATTTAGCACAAAAAAAACCACCTATTTTTTTATAAAATTTATAAAACCTTATTTATCACATAAAATATTATGATAAACTTATTTATCTCTTCTCACTCTTCTATCTCTCTCAAACTTCATTCTAGGCTTCTTCGCTCAACTAAGTCTCTTCAAGATAGATTAGGTCATATGACCTTGATAATAATCTACATCACCCATATTAGATATTAAAAATAGTTTATATAAACCCATTTTATGTTATAAAATACCTCCATCATCTATTTAATGTGATATTTCATTTTTATTCTCTCTACATTCATAAATAGGCCTAAAATTGCCTTGTATATACACCATTCTTTATTCATATGCCACTTAGTCAGCTAATCACACTTAACATCTTATTTCAGACATTAAATATGTATTATTACATGTCATAATTTTTTTAAAAATGAATATTTAGTCCCTTTTGGTTTATCATAACTCTATTAGACCTCATTTCTCTTTTAGGTCTCATGGAGACATAATTCCTTTAGGTATACTTTAGGACACATTAATTTGACTTCCTTGGAACACTTTATAACTATAAATGAAGGAATACATCATTTAAAAATAAATTATAACCCTAATTATGTATTATAGGCTCAAAAATATATTTTACAATAAATCACTACTTGAAATCCCTCATTAGTACTCAATCCTATTAGGCTTGTAAACACCAAAAAAATTATCTTTCAATACTAAAACTCAAAATCACTTAAGACACCCAAAAATGATAAAAAAAAGTACATATATAGATCATATATGACCTCATATTCATAACCATATTATTTAAATGATTCAACTTAGGGAAAAAAGGCTTAAACTTATCCCTTCAATACACTCACTCAGAACTGCCATAATTGTAAAAAACCAGTCATGAAACTACTTGAAATCCAACACATGAAAGGATAATTTAAATGATTTTAAATACATTAATAATATAATATCACATATTAATAACAACCTAAATCATAAAAACTACAATTTATACTATCAAACATTGGTCTTGCAAACCAATCTTCTGACCTTATCTCACATAGTCTTGCATGAAACAGACAAGCCATTTTGAATTCAACTTTTCAACCTCTTAAACTGACTTCCAAGATTTAAAAAATCATGAAAATGAATTTAAAGTAATAAAAAAACAAAAAAATATGAATTATATACTTAAATTAATGGTTTAGATCCTAAAAAACACCTTTGTAACTAACTCACTCAAAACTACCAGTTTTCTTCAAAGGCCGGTCATGGTGACTCTAACCTGTAACACCTGTATAGAAATATTAAATTAATTATAATGCATTTAGATGAAATTATGATATTATTATACCATTATAATATATAAATTTAATATGTTCAAATGTAAAATATTGATCTTGTATACCAATCTCATGACCTTATATCTCACTGTCTCATTTGAACCAGACAGGTCAACTTATGAGTAACTTTTTCACTAATTCACTGACCTCTAAAAATTAAACCAAACATGAGCATGTATTAAAAGTCATGAACTTTTTTTATATGTACTTGTTCTCATAATATTATCATTAAAACACATTCTTAATCATCTTCTCATTATTTCCTGGGTTTTTTCATTGCTTACACCATTAGGCCTATTAGTGACTGGATAACTTGGATGACCAGTTTAACACACTTTAGGACTAGAAAATATCTATAAAAATTCATGGACATAAAAAATGAGTCTCTACATTACCTTCATCCATTTTATTACTTTAATTGGGTCAAATCTAATTTCTAAAACAAATTCTTCAAAAATAAGCCTATAGCTCAACATTTTCTCTCTCTCTCTAACCAATATCACCTAGAGGTACTTGGGAGAGTTTACTATAAGATATTAATAGCTTACCTAAGAAAAACAATCCATCTTGAGCACTTTTGAGAAACATATTCAATATCAGGTCTTCATTAGGGTTCTAAGATGTTTTAAACTTATTTTCAGTCTTAAAGATTGTTCATAAAGAATATCCCCTTAATCCAAAAAATAATGCCTAAAATTTTGAGATATGAACCTTCCTCATATACCATGAATATTAGGTTACCATGCAAATTTTTGATGAGTGAATGAGCACAAGAAAATCCTTCTCAAGTTGATAACCCTCCATTCTGTACACTCAAGAGACCTCTAAACACATTTTCATGACTTTTTCTGCAAACTATGACCAAAAACTTGGTTAACATATTTGAAAAAACATGAAACACTTTTAAAAATACTCACATATCCACACTTGCCTCGAAAACAAAACCTCATACCACATTAGGCCATACACTCTCTACATCCTGGTCTTCATGCTATAATAGAACTAAAAACACACCTTCATGCCACTAGCAATACACTCTACACCTTATACAAATTCTCAAGAAACCTCATACAACCTATGATGCATATGTGCATCCATCTTACCAAGTCACCATACTCATACCTTCTCATAAGGACTTTACATATCTTGACTAAATCCATGACTATGATTCTTAAGCACTTGAAACTTGACAACTAACCTTGACACATTTATAAAAATATCTACACTTTACTTACATGATCACACAATGACAAACAACCTCTCAAAATATTGTGCTCACTTCACCAAACTTCACTATACACACCTTTTCATAGGGTTTGGACTAGGATTCTCAAGACATCTTATACTCAAACATGCTTACCTCAATGATATAAAAAAAAAACACTCTTCATATATCACTCTCATATCACTGTATAAATCTCTTTTTGATCAACATTCTATCATGACTTCATGCAGACCTAGAACCTCATAACTATGATTCAATGCTCACTTGATCATCATACCCCTTTGTGACAATTAGGACTCACAAGATGTAATAATAACCTTAATGAAATCAATGGCAATCTCAATGACATAAATGATAACTACAAACTCACCTTGTCATGTACATCAATGATCACTCACCATGCACCTTCATAGTATGCACCCTTTTGACTTCAATGACAATAACATGCCAATAATACCATGTGTATAATTAGTATTGACTGGTATCAATGGATGATTCTAGTTTTACTAGTTAGGCATTTTTTTAAGGAATATAAGGCATTGATTGAGTGGAGCATGAATTAAATGCACATTTGAGTATACCTAGTTATGGATTTGTGCCATAGTATTCTAATTTACATTTGGGATCAGGGTAAAAGCTAAAAGATATAATCAAATATAAGTGTGGCCAATGATTTCATCTATTGATTCAATTATTTATCCACATTGATAGTCTTATCATAAGCTAATAAAAGTGTATCAAAACTAACAACTCTACATAGAAAAATAATAGTCATAAGGTCTAGGGTGTTCTTGTATATTTCAAGGGCCAAAGTCTTAGTAAGTTTTATGAAGTTTCTAGTTGAGTATACATCTTTTGTAATGTATCATTTAAGGCTTATATTGGCTCATTTGATTCTCTTTTCATGCTTAAAAAATGTTGGTAAATGATACTTGCACTAGTGACTTGGACAAACTATGACAAAAACTTCTTTTGACATTGATCCTAATATGTAAGTGATCCTTATAGGATATTTAGAAAATAGTCATAAGTGATATCTTGATATGCAAGGGGAAAAATTCTACATGATACATATTCTTGGATTACATTCAATATTATTAGGGTGGTCTTAAAGGCCTTTATGTGTTCTTTAGTAGTCCTACCTCCCAAGGGAGAAAAAGAAGGGTGATAATTATCAAGGTTTGTGGGTAAATAATGTAGATCCCCAATGATGTTGATGGAAAAAATGGTTAACCATGTTGGATCTTGGGCCATTAGGAATAGTAGAAGATGGGCTTGTATATTTGGAGAGAATTATTGAGACCAAGACCCTCTCATAACTCCTTTATTAGACCTAACTTTTATATGGATTTTCAAAGGTGGGTATAGAAAGTTAGTGTCTAAAGTAGACCTTGTTAATATTTTGAGTGCTTACAATGCAACACAAGTGATTATTTTCAAATAAATCAAGGTATAAGTTCAATCTCTCATTCTAGTGCTATAAAATTTCTTGATGTGGGTTTTATGCATGCCTTAGAAACCTTATGAGGTAACCTCTAACATTTCAGGATTTAAGAATGAAATTCACTCTAAGGTAGGCATTAAGGGGTATTAGGTTTTATAAACAACCTATTTCTATAATGATAGTGAGTGAAGTGTATACACATAATATTTTCAACTTTATCAAATATTGATGCTTTACATCTTCCAAGAATCCATCAAGATTTAATATCTCTAAGTGCATACCTTAAAGGGTGAACCAGAAAAATGGTGGGCAAACTATCAGTGATTCATAGATTATTGTCCCTTATTACCACTTATTACTAATCCAACCACCTCCTAAAATATTCCCCTAAGCTATTACTCTTATTTTTCATACTCCTAGTATTTTCCACTTTACATCCCTCTTTCCCTAACCTTAAGCCCTTTTGATAGTTGGTTGTACTAGGTTGACTAGGTCAGCCCTGTATAATTTGGGTAAAATTCTTTTAGGGTCTAAGTCAAATATTGGCCAACCTAGACTATAGCCTAGTAAATTTTAATCCATAATTATACTAGGTCGACTGGGTCAACCTTATTGGCCAAAACATTCAAAAGGGCTTAGGGTTAAATCTGCTTATATATACAAGATCATTTTATCATTATTTATACAATGAACAAGATTTATTATTCACTTACACTTCTTTACAATCTGCTCTTTCACCATTCTACTTGAAGATTCTTAGCTTAGGTTTTCTACTTGGAGAATCTAGTCTTGTGGAGAAGTCTTAGATGCTTTGGCCTTTATTAGTGATCCTTACAAACTATAACAACCTTTTGTGAAGCCACTTTAGCCAAGGGAGAGATTGAGTATTCTCTAACTTTGATCTTCTCTTTAGTATAGATAAGTAGCATACATATTGGTTTTGAATAATATTACTCTTCTCTTTCCATGTATGAGGGTCTTACTCATACATAGCTTAATTAAGATTCTCCTATGCATGTTTGTTTTGTTTACTAACCCCCATATTGTGCCATAAGCTTTGGTGATCACATAGATTATATTTTACTTTACTTGTTATTAGTTTAGTGAGATATATGAAAACATAGGTCTCTCTTAGGGTTATTATATGAGTGTGCTTGACTGGAGGCTTTGGAACCCTCCCTACCATCATATATTGTGATAAGATATCCCCTAATCGGGTCTAGTAGATCCCCATATTGGTCATGTTCCCAATTATCTAATGTATTACCAATCAGAAGTGTATGGTATGATATATCTTCTCTGAGTTAGGATTGATTTATAGACATGATGTATTTTTGATTTCATACATTCTATAGAACCTGACGTGAATCTAACCCTTACAAGTTTTATCTCACGTTTTCATTATTTTATCATTTTATTTCTCTATATTTGTAATAATAGGTCAATAGTATCAATATAGTTCTAAATTCTATACATAGGTTTAACACACAGTTGCATCAATATGACTCTATTCTATTTGTGCAATTTTTTCATCAAGTACAAGCTACTAGGTTGACTCTATTGACATAGTATATTTTCCAGACTTCTAGATAGACTAGTTAGTTGACCCATTCACATAGTACACTTTTTAGACTTCCAAAAAACATACTAGGTACACCCTGTCAGTGTAGTATACTTTATAGGCTTCAACAATAGGGTTTTACATGACTAAGATGACCTAGTTGACTTAGTTGGAAAAACTTTCAAGAAGCTTAAACAATTTTTTAAAAAAATTCTAAGAATCTTCCAACCCACCAAGTTTCCTTTCTCTCATTCTCTATCATTTTTTTATTCATTATAGTTCTATTTTTCACAATTTAAAATCTTTAAAATTTTTGCCATATTGAAAACTAGGTCGACCCTATCAACGTAGTTTTATATTCTATTTTATATATAGGAAACTAGGTTGACACTGTTGATAGTTATTTTTTAGATAGTTGATTCAATAGTACAATAGCGACACTTTCGACTCTATTCTATAATCTCTACATACACTATCATTTGAAATGACATTGCACTATATTTTCAAAGCTAGAATTAACACTTATATACTATAATTAGCTCACACTTTCATTTCTTGTTGCTTGCATGCTTAGAATTGATCACATAGTCTAATTAGGTGGTTTTTTGACATACAATTTAGATGCACTATTTTTCTCTTTTATACACACACTACCAAATCACAAAATCTTAAAATGCATTTTAAACAATTGTCTAACCAAAGGCTACCTACTTGGATTTCATCACCAAGGGAGAAGTTGAATTGGTTTTCTGGTCAAGTATAAATATGTGGTTAATGTTATATATTGACTAATCACCTAACACCCTTATCATTGTGGTGTGTGAATTAAGGGGTTAGGCCCCAATACCAAGCCAATACCATTACCAATACATATCTCTTTCAACCTAAACATCCTAAAACCATCCATAGATTGATTTCTAGTTCCTTGATTACAGCTAACTTCATATCACACTTAAAATCATAGTCTAATAATCTAATAACATTCAGGATGACCACTTAGTTAGCATTTAATTTCCAAGTTGATTGATTTTTCTTTGCTTAATTATATGTTGTACTAAAAAAAATTTGTTGGCCAGTGTTGGTGAAAGTTTTTGTGATATGTGCCTTAATTAGATCATCCTAATTAGCCTAATTGATTGTGTTTTCCTTCTATTTCTTAATTTAAAATTAATCACAAAAAAATCCTATTTTAGTACATAGTTGTTCTAATTAACATAGTCTATTATATACTATCTATTTTCCATGCCTATAGTATTAGGTTTACCCTATCGACATAATAATCTTTTCTGCTTCCCAAGATACAACACTAGGTTTACCTTATTGCTTATGTATCTTTTTCTACCTATTTGTTGCCTAGGTTACAAAACTAGGTCAACCTAGTCAACCCTGTACCCTTGATTCCTCAACTTTCAGACCTTAATTTCTATAATAGGTTAACCCTATTGACTTAGTACTTTTTTTGCCTTCTCTCAAATCATCATGAGGTCCCCTATCAAAATCTTCTTGGACAACATGAATACATTTAGATACTATTTGGGATATTCATTCCTCCCTCTCATTTATTTCTAAGATCACCATCACTCTTGGGGCACCTCTTCCACTCCATCTATGGCTTGTCAGATGGTACAAATCACACCTTAAGATGAATTTGATGGGTCTGACCCTTTCTATACCTATTAAGACCTTTCCCATATTCAAAACCTTCAAGCTAATGTGGGATCAATTGACACAAGTTTAATCAATAATCCCACTAATAATCCATCTTCTAATAACCCTCCCCCTAATACCAATTTAGGGAGTGATCCTAAAAACACCATACAACCTATTGATACAACTCTACTTCTTGCACAAGTCATAAAATAAATAAACATAATGGAAACTTATAACACCTCTCAAATGATGCAACTCCAACATAATTTTATTAATATGGCTAATCAACCTTTGGCTATGCATCCTCAATCTAATCCCAATTACATTCATCTGCCTCATAGAGATGCCTTAGGAAATGTTATTCCTTAACTCATAATGAATAATAAGATGCTTCTTCATTTTCAAAATGAGCCTTTATCTCCCTTCATTGTGTCCATTGATATTGGTAACATATATTTGACTATCAAGTATTATGGGACTAAAGATCCCACCTCATTTCTTAAAGCCTTTGGCAATATTTACAAAGAGTGGATCCAAACTAATACTCTCACCACAACTAAACTCTTAGTCAAAACCTTTACTAGTGATGTGTTATAATGGTATAATCAACTTCCATAACATTTCATTTGGAAACTAGAGGATTTGGTCAATCCTTTGATTAAAGAGTTTCAACGTAATGACCTTCCCATAAATTATCTTAGCCACTTCATCAATGCTAAGAAATATCCCACTAAATCAGCTCATGACTTTATAAAGATATGGAAATCATTATCCCACAAATCCAACCATAACATGACTAATGATAAATTTTTAAAACTCTTTATAATTGATTTGACTCCTTCTCTTAAATATAAGGTTCAAAATTCTGCTCCCCAAACACTTAATGAAGCTCTTGACCAAGCTAAATGTCAAGTCTTTCTCATGAAGTAATTCAAACCTCATTTAAAAATTTTTAAGGAATATTTTCAAACATATACTAATGTTATCACTAGTAATACTCCATAAACCAAAATGAGAGTTGCCAAAGCTGACATTCCTTCATCTTATCACACATCTCTTGATGCAAAAAATGAAACAATTATTACCACCCTCTAAACCTTTCACCTATCCTAATAATTCCCCTAAGTGGTATGACCCTAATAAATTTTGTTGGTTTCATACCAACATTGGGCACTCAATTAATCTTGTAGATGGCTCACTAAATTTATTATTTCCTATATTCTTGATGATTCATTTAATCATGAAGCTATGATTAACCTTCATCATCAAGAGTACTTTTTTACTTATAAAAAATGATAGGTTTCCAAAGCATCTACCTCAAATGACCAAAAAAAATTTCCATAAATAATAATTAACAAAATACAAAATATCTTTATTCCATTAACATCGATTATGACCAATATTATATTGATTCTCAATATGTTAACATTTCCAAGGTCAATTATCATCTTAAGATGGGCACAAAGATCTTGTTACCAAACCTAAAAATCTATCTTTAGAAGAACAATTTATCAAAGATACTACCACCACTAATCTAGCTTCGAAATCTCCCAAGGATCAACTTCTTCCTTCTAAACCTCCTAAACATCATGCTGGTTATTTTTCTAAATCTCATTTGAACTTTATTGAATAAATTTATGCCTTGTAAGGTTCCACTTATGGAGTTGGTTCATACTTCCCCCTATCATCACAAGTTACTTATGTAATAATTATAAGAAATTGAAGATCCATCCTCTATAGAGGAAGAACCACCTTATATTAAACCTCAATCTACTAATTTTAATACCATTAAAACCATGTGTCCTTATTCCAAGACTTCTATTGAATTTATTGAAGAAGACATGATCAATGTTGAAATTCTTTTCATTGCTAATGATATGCCACTCTTTATTAAAATATCCATTAATACTACCCTTATCCATAAATTTATAGTTGATGAAGGCTTTGTTATTAATGTGACATGTTTGTGGCTTTCCAACAAGTTGGTTATAACAAGGATCATCTCAAGCAAACCCATCTCATCTATCATGATTTTGATAAAACTAATCAAAATCCACTTGGTTGTATTTGGCTTCCCCTAACCATCAGACCTAACACCAATTAAACTAAGCTTATGGTCCTTGATTTACCTTTATGTTATAATACACTCCTTAATTTCACATAGAATCATAGAATGAGGGCTATTGATTCTTCTAGTAGCAAATGCATTAAATTTTTACATAATGAAAAACAATATAAACATGAGGTTGATCCCAACCCTTAGAGTATTCAACTCCCTAATCCCAAATCTCAGTATCATATTCCTACTATTCATAAGATCAATAATTCTCCTTTACCTAAGTTCATCAAAATCAATCCTAATTTACAAGTCACTCTTGTTGATTCAGATGATGATGAACCTAATGATTTGTAACATAATTGAAATATTACCAAGCTACATCCATAAATTTTAGAGTGAATTCCTCCTTCTTTATTACCTTGGGATCTTACTATTCCTCTTATTGATGAGATCACTAATTTTACCCCTTCATGCAATGCTCAGGAGCCTTCTTTACCTGAATATGCCTTCACTTGTGATGATTTTAGAGTGGATAAATTTTTTCAAGATCCTCTCATCATGTCTCCACATACATTTAGTAATATTATGATTTTACCTCTAAAACTCCCCTTGAATCTTAGGCATGCACAATTTATCCAACATATTATGATAATTATATTATGGCTTAAGCTTAATCTCAAGACTTGGATGTTAAAATTTATTAGAAAACCTTATCTCAAATACATGCTTTTAATTGGGATGTTCATACCATTTCTAAAGATCATAAAATATATCCCAAAGGTTATGTGCCTCTTACCAATTCTCCACTTCTTGATACTCCTTGGGTGGTAGAGAAAGTTATAACTTACAAAACTCTAAAAATTATTTTAGCTTATTTACCACCTATAGATCCCATAATTTCATCCTATCCTTCTCCCATTAACGAAACCAATGACACTCCAATCACTTCTGATGAATCTACTTCTACTCCTAGGATAACACTTGATGCCAAAGCAATCAAGATAATTTTGAGTATGATCTCCATGGTAATTATATTATATATCTTGAAGTAGATGTTGAGTATTCTGGTCATCTTCCCACATTTCCTAGTGATTAAGCTATTATTGAACTAATTCATTCCTGATAACATCAAATTCCTTGACAACATCATAAACTTGGGAATTTTAAAACTAAAACCCCTTGTTTCAACAACTTCATTGCTAACATTCATCCTAAAACCAATCAAATTTATGATTTACTAAATTCACCATACCATTTCCAATATGTAAATATTATTCTTATAAAAAAAACTACTCATATTGAATATGGTACTCCAGCATGCCCTCAACTAATTATAGTTTCTTGCAAACTCTCACCTATCGAGTATGATAATTTCAAATTATTCTTTGATAAATATCATAATATATTAACTTGGTCCTAAGAGGACATGATTGGTATTAACCATATCATTATGGTGCATAACATCATTAGTTATCCTGATGTCAAGCCTATGCATCAAAAATAAAGGAAATTTCCACATGAGGTTTCCACTTATGTCACAAGGAAATCATCAAATTACTTGATGCTAAATTTATAAAACTAGTGGATTATTCTAAATGGATTTCTATCATTTTTATCATTCATAAAAAGGTCACTATGATTATTTACATCTATATTGATTTCTACAATCTTAACCTTACTTGTCCAAATGACAACTTTCCTTTACCTTTGATATGTCATTGTTGATTCCACAGTTGGTTATGAAATATTCTCTTATGGATGGCTTCTTAGGCTACAATCAAATTTACATTACCCCTGAAGACCAACATAATACCACTTTCACCACATAATGGGGCACCTATTGCTATGTTAAAATGCCCTTTAGCCTCAAAAATACTAGATCCACTTACTAAAGAGAAATAGCTCACATCTTTCATGATATTATCCACAAAATTATTGAAACCTATGTGGATAACCTCATTTCTAAATAAAAAATTCAAAAGACTCATCTTTTTGATAGTACTATCATCTTTGATCACCTTCTTAAATATCAAGTTAGACTAAATCCTTACAAATGTGTCTTTGGTGTCACATCTAGAATATTATTAGGATTCATAGTCTCTCTTCATGACATTGATATTGACCCAACTAATATTAGTGCTATAATCAACATGCCCATTCCTCATTCCATTCAAAACATTCATACTTACTTAAGAAAACTTAGGGCAATTAGATGATTCATCCCCAAAATGTCTTACCACATCTACTCCATGGATTCTCTTATTAAGAAAGGTAATATGTTAGAATGGATTGGTCCCTATCAAAAATCCTTTGATAACATGAAAGAGTCATTGCTTCACCCACCTAAACTTCATCCTCCTTCCAATGATCGAACCTTGATTTTATATACTTATTCCACACCTATATCAGTTGGGGCAATGCTTGCCAATAAGATTATACTAGAAGAGAATATGTCATCTACTACATCAGTCGAGGCCTTATTGATTATAAGAATCATATACCAAAGTCAAATTTGATTACCTCTCCATCTATTTTTTAGCTAAAAATCTTCAAAACTACATGCTTTACTAGACTATTTATGTCATTATTCATTCTGACCCCCTTCATCACTTCTTCTCCAAAGCCTTTTTCCCTGGAGATAGAATTGGTAAATGGATAGTCCTCATAATGGAATTTGATCTCTAAATTGTAACTCAAAAAGTTGTCAAATGACAAATCATAGCTAATTAACTTGTCATAGCTTTTGTGCCAGCGATCAATCACCTTCAATATAGTCTCCTAGATGATAATATTCTCTATATTGAAGGTCTTAATCAAGATATTTATCTTAAAGATTACTTTCATAACTTTATCATTGATCTTGAAGCTACTAATCTTGATGAATATTCTACTCCCTCGATACTACTAAACCAAAATTATTTATTGAAGAGCGTACTAAAATTAATGTTGAATTGCATGAGGATACTTGGACCCTTCACTTTGATGGTGATAAATGCCTTCAAGGAGCTGGGTTAGGTTGCATTCTCACAAGTTATCTTGAAAAAATTATTCCTTTAGATTTTTGTTTAACCTTTGATGTGACCAACAATATGGCCAAATATGAAGCTCTAATTTTGGGCATGAGAGATAATCACAATTTAGACATCCAATACCTACATGATTTATGTGATTCTTAGCTCATTTGATGCCAAGTCAATGGTGATTATCAATGTAAAAGTGAGAATCTGATTACTTATCTTCAAATTAGAACCACTATCACTAAAGACTTCATTTATTTCACTATTGAGCCTATTCCTCAAGATCAAAATTCTATCATTGATTCCCTCACCTCTTTAGCATCTCTCTTTCATCCCCACCAATTTTTTTCAATCCCACTTCTATTATATAAATAATAAAATCTCCATATTATACTCAACCACTAGATTCACTTATCTACCACATCTAGGATGTCACCATTTGATAAAGCCCATGGTATAAAGACATTATTAAATTCTTAGAATACCAAACTTATCTTCCTAACTTAGATTCTCATGAGAAGACACATATTCATAAACAAGATTTTAAGTATTTATTTCGATACAACATCCTTTATTATTGCAATCCTCAAAGTACCTTGGTCTAGTGTGTTATGCAAGATAAGGTTCATCATCTTCTTGAAAAAGCACATGGGGGCATGTGTGGTGGTCACTATAGCAGACATGTTACAACCTATAAATGCCTAGGTATGGGTTAATTTTGGCCTACTCTTGAAAAGGATGCTATTGGATTCACTAAAAAGTGTACCCCTTACTGAATTCATGATGATCTAATTAATTCACCTCTAATCAAGCTTAAAACTATCATATCTCCTTATCCATTCTCTATGTGGGTATTATATCTAATATAAAAATTACCTCTTTCTTAAGATGGGCATGTTTTTATCATCATAACATTGAATATTTTACCAAATGAGTTGAAGCCATGCCCCTTT
Organism: Torreya grandis; assembly: GCA_037957365.1. NCBI lineage: Eukaryota > Viridiplantae > Streptophyta > Pinopsida > Cupressales > Taxaceae > Torreya > Torreya grandis. The sequence continues at coordinate 77,175 of JARHVA010002438.1, read as the reverse complement.
TTAAGGTCACTAATAACACCATCACCAAATTTAATATTAACCAAATAATTTATTACTTTGGCGTTCCCCACACTCTCATTTCCAATAATGGTGGTAATTTCAAAAACAAGGACTCAAATAACTTTGTGCTAAATTCAAGATCAATCACAAATTTTCCACCCCTTATCATCCATAATATAATGGCCAAGCTAAGGCCACTAAAAAAATTCTTAAAAATATCTTCTAAAAGATAATTTATGAAACCCACATGGATTTGCACCTTCATCTTTATCCTACTCTTTGGGCATATTAGACTAGCATACATACTACCACTGAGGCAACATCTTTCTATCTAGTCTTTGGTTCTGAATAAGTTCTTCCATTAGAAGTTGAGCTTCCCTTTATTTTTATATCTCTTCATGGTATCATTATCGATGAATAATTACATGAAGCTCCCTTCATACCCTTGATTTCCTTGATGAACACCATCTTTCTACTTTGCAACATAATCACCAATAAAAGGCTTGTATTTCCAAATAATATAAAAAATACATTAAAATCCTCACATTAAATGCTAGTGATCTTGTCCTTATATTATACTAAACCTATGACAAATAAGGTAGATATGCCCAAAAATGGTGGGGCCCTTATTTATTCAAAGATATTCTTGGTCCAAGTACCTACCACCTTTAACCTAATGAAGGTCATGTTTTTAAAGAACCCATCAATGCACAGTTCCTCAAGAAATATTTTTCATAAATCCTTCCCTTATTTTCATGTTTATATGTTATCTATCTAAGAATTTTTGTGGGTTATTTACATGGGTCTCTCCATTTAAAATAGTTTTCACTTATTACAAACCTTTAGTCCTTCTTTTTTGGTTATTTGGTTTTTCCTTTTCTCTCATGAGTTACATTGTAAAACCATGAATAAGACTTGGTCTTCCTCATGATGTACCATAGTTTCTCTATTTTGCATACTTTTTACACACTTTTTTCACCCCTTAGGTTTCTCATTTTTTAGTTATAGTGTAATAACATGGATAGGATATGGCCTTCCTCATAAAATTACCATCTTGTCATTCCTTTTCTAGAATGTGGTATTGATCCTTATTCTCAACTTTAGATTTTACTTATTTTGATAGATGAAATTTTCACAACAATTTATGTTATCATGTTTTACTCCATTTAATTTATTCTTATGATAAAGAATCACACTTTTCTATTAGTATATCCCTTTTTTTTATTTGTCACATTTTTTATGATTTAAATTAATTCAAATTATTCCCTATGTCATTCTTCTTGATTTTATTTCCTTTCACTCCACATTAGATAAAATAAGGTTGAAGTCAAGAAAGCACTTTTATTTCACCTAGATTTATGAGACTCTTAGACCCCATGTTATTTTAAGTTATCTCTCTTAGAAACAAAGTCCTAAGTATTCAAATAAAAGTCATCTTTAGCACCCACATTTGGTTTTCCAAATATGTATGGAGGAGGATTAAGAAAAAATCCATCAAGAAAGTTAAAAGACAAATCATTTGAAACAAAAGGAAATGCTATAAAAAATAGGCAACATACAAATATTAAAATTCAATATCACACAAAAATATGTGATTACAAGCATATATCCTATCTCCAATCAAAGCTCAAACTCCACAATCGACCTTATATAGAGTTGAGGTCCATTGGGGTGCAGTAGGATATTAGATTAGAATAGGATAATTCAAAAAACTCTATGGTACTACCTAATTTCTCACACAAGTACCCACTATTCATAGTAGACCAATAACTTTGTAAGGGGCCTTGAGGAATGAATAACACATTATGGAAAGGTAGGTCTAGTTTAATTTTTATGCATATAGATTTCATGGGATGATTTACATAATTCATTTATTGACCTAAGACTTATGTGGCTAAGAGAAGTTCTTCAGAGTCCTTAAGGTCAAAATTCCTCTTATTTTGATAAACCTAATTTGAGTGTCTTGACTTTGATAAAGAGTTATTCTACCTTGGCTTTCCCTTCATTTTCCCCTCCACCTATTTTATTTAACCCCTTGACAGGCATGTGTGATTCTAGATCTATTTCCCCTCTTCTCTACTTCTTCATCATCTATTAAAAACATGATAACACTACTATGTTTTAGTTTTATCTATCCTTAGAAAAAAACAACATTTCTTAGCAATAATGGATTACTTTATTTACACCATGGCTTTACATTATTAGACTTTTTTTGCTTTCCTTTTACCATTTATCATTTGTTATACCACCCTTTTTTAAGACACCTGAGTCCATATATAATTTCATGTACTTTTTCCATTATTGAGAGAGGTTGGCTTGTTACGTCTCACTCATCAATGTTTTTTTACCTTTTATGCACCTTTTTCCATTGATGATTGAGTAAGGATTGTTATTGTTCACTCATAAATGTTGTTTTACCAATTTTTTTGCTTGCCCATATTTATTTAATTAAGGATTGTTACTACTTCTACATTGATGTTTGATTACTATTCTATTTGACATGTATCCTTAGTTTGAATTGATGAGTTTTCTTTACTTACTAAAGGCTTAATTGTTTGATTTTTTTGGTCTTTAATAGCCTTAGCTTTTTAGTTACCTGATTTACTCTAAATTTTGACTTGGTAATTTGGTCTAGCATAGCACTTGTCATCTCAGCTTGCCAAATTTCAAAGTATGTCCCATACACATAGCACCAATTATCTTGTCTTTCCTAAATTTATTTGTTCTTTCTCTTCAGTTTTTTATTCTTGGGTTTATCAAAAACACTCTCTGCACCATACATAAATAAAACTACAAACATAGTAGACAACCATCTAATGATAAAGGTAAGCCAAGGTACACATTACATTTCCTCTTTCATTTATTTCCATTTTAGTCATTTAATTATAGATAATTTTACTTTAAAATACTATAACATTTTTTTAATCCTCAGTGTTGTGTGTTATTATGTTCTTTCTCAAAACACCACCCCTTGTTTCACCTTAGTGACATGTGATGAGATTCAAGTGGGGCATATGTATATACATAATATTTTCAAATTTATCAAATACTAATGCTTTACATCTTACAATAACCCATCAAGACTCAATATCTCTAAGTTCACACCTTAAAGGGTGCACTGAGAAAGGGGTGGGCAGACCATTTTTACTTAAAAGTATTATTGTCCCTTATTGCCACTTATTACCAGTCCAATCAGCTCGTAAAACATTCCCCTAATCTATTACTCCTCCAATATTTTCCCACTTTCCATAACTCTTTTCCTCCCCTTAAGCCCCTTTCTAAAATTGGTTTTACTAGGTTGACAGGCTTCACCCTTATAGTTTTGGGTAAAATTCATTTAGGGTCTAGGTTGGCTCTTGACTGACTTAACCATGACCTAGTGAATTTTTCTCCATAATTATACTAGGTTGACCCTATCAACCAATTTTTTTGAAAGGGATTAGGGTTAAATATACCTATATATACAAGATCATTTCATCATTATTTACACAATGAACAAGAATTATTATTTGATTGTGTTTCTTTACAATTTGATCTTACACCATTCTACTTAAGGAGTCTTAGCTCAGGGTTTTTACTTGGAGAATCTAGTATTATGGATAATTATTGGATTTTTTGTCCTTTCTTAGTGATCATTACAAACCAAAACAACCTCTTTCATATCCCCTTTGTCCAAGGGAGAGATTAAGTCTCAATGGGTTCATCATTCAAGTAAGTATTCTCTAACTTTTCTCCTCTCTTTAGTAGATATAAGTAGCATAAGTATCAGCTTCAAATAATATTACTCTCCTCTTTCAATGTATTAGGGTGTTACTCATATATATCTTAATTTAGATTCTCCTATGAATGTTTGTTTTGTTTACTAACCTCCATATTTTGCCACAAGATTTGGTGATGACTAGATTAGATTTCACTTTACTTGTTATTAATTTAGTGAGATATATGAAAACATAGGACTCTCTTAGGGTTATTATGTGATTGTGCTCGACTAGAGGACTTGAAACCCTCCCTAGAATCATGTATTGTGATAAGATATCCCCTAATTAGGTCTAGTGAATCCCCATATTATTCATGCTCTTGATTATCTAATGTGTCCCTAATTGGAAGTGTATGGTATTATCTATATTCTCTAAGTTAAGATTAATTTATAGACATGATGTATTTATTCTTGATTACACGAAGTATTTTGTTTACCACATATGGTTTGATTATGGATGAATATAAATATACTTGACATAGGTGGATATATGATGGATATAATCTAAGGTGGGTATGACCAAAAAGAAACTCAAAAAAATAGGAGAAGGTAAGGTAAAAAAGGAGGTATGTAGACAAAAAAAGATTAAAACTTTATAAACTAAAACTTGAACTAAAGGTTGGATGGGTAATTGGAAACCAAAGTTTACTATAAACTTGTAAGACCACACAAATAATCAAGAATAGTTAGACATCCAAGGAAATAGGAAATATAATAAACTTAAGCATATATAATCAAAGGTTGACACATTTTAAATATTTCATTAGCACATATCTAATGGGGGATGGTTATTAACATAAAAAATATATTTAAATAATTAATAACATAATAAGAATGACTATATCAAAAATAAAACTAATGCACAACTAGAAAACTAAGATACCATAATGATAACACTTCTTACAAAATCCATAGGTTTGGAAAAGAATTAAGATTTGCACATCAAGAATAATTGTAGAAATTTCCTTAGAATTTCCTATAAATATCAATATAAAAAACACTCCTCCCTTTGATATTGGGAGGATAAAAAAATATATAGGCTTGGGGAAGGGGAAGTCCTCATCCTCCAAGCAAAGTATAAAAAACATGTTTAAAAAACAATTGTATGGAAATCATCATGCAAAGCATGCATGTACAATAGTAACTACCAAAAATAGATTTATTCAACTAAGACACAATATATAAATTCAAAATAAATTATAAAATTAACATTTTAACTTATCCAAACATGCAAATACATAAGTATAATTATAGGGGTGTTGATGTGGCACCATAAGCTTAATAAAACTATGGTATAACAACTATAGAAGTTGAATTAGATGGAAATATCATTAAAAATTGAGTTACAAATAGAAATGGAATTGTAACTAATGATGCCCAAATTTATTGTTGATGTACTTATAGTCATGAAAATTAGAAGTGGCATGTAGGTGAGCCTGGTATTTATTTTCACTAGCATTTATTTTAGAAACTAAGTAACTTGAGGAGGTGTAGGTGTTGTCCTTGATATTGAAGTTGATTGTGTGGATAATTTAATATATAGATATAGTACATGGATAACCTAGAATTCAATGTCAATAGTCTCAAAATTAAGCAAATGCATCTATAAAAACTATGGAATATTGTCCATCAACTTCTTAGGTGTGACCAATGCATATTTAACCTCCACATAAAGTGTTTTAGTTCTTATATTTGATCTATCAAAAAATTTATAGCTTCATAATATCATCATTGGTCTTATATATCCTACCCTCAATCTTTGCTCAAAAGCTATCAACTATTATTCAAAGAAGATTTTCAAAAATGGGCTTAGGCACGAATTTTCCTATGGAACTGCTTACCTAAGTGATTCTCATATTAGTCAAAATAGATGATGCCTCTTTTTATTGATTTTAAAATTGATGTACCAGATTTTGCATCTCTTGATGCCATTCTAGAAATTTATCTCTTGGCAGTTACATAATTTTAGGCCTAAGTAGCCTCTGATGCTATTATTAAATTAAACTGGGTGTAAGACTTATTTTTAATTTCTTGGATTATGAAGTGAATATTGAAATCAATAAACCTAATTTTATTTAAAAATTAAAGTATGTCTTCCCATTTAGGTTGGGATGTAGTCTTAACAGACCTTATTAAATGAATAGTGTCATATAACTTTCTTATTTCCCCTTAAAAGTTGTCTACAATTTATGTAGGATATTGAATGGTTCTCCTCTCTAGTGGAATATAAATATGTTGGTAAAATATTTTGAACATTTATTTTATCACTTCTCTAGCATCATATAAAATTTTTAAGGATTCTTTCTGTATCTATCTATGTCTAAATCATTTATCTTTCTTCTCTTTGTCAAAGAGAATATGTCTTCTATCTACTCCAACTCCACTTTTTGTCATTATAAAACTATAGTATTTATTTTATCCTTTCTGAAGGTATTCATTTTTATATCAAAATGGAATTTGAGTGTTGGTTATTCGATAAAGACTAGGTCCTATTTTCCTTCTTTTTCTTGTTGTAGTTGTTTGATCCATGAAGGAATGTATAATTAAAACTATTAATTTGTTGGATCTACTTCCTCTATAGTGATAAAAGAAGGGCATTTACATAGAGGAAGCATGGTTATGATGGAAGATATCCCTAATGTACTAAAACTATAGGATAGTTTGTTTGTGTAGCTTAGCTAATGGGTACTCCTAATTCGGTAGACAACTTTAGAGTGGTGCCTTGTGTATAAAAAATTGAAGTGGACACCAAGTTTTCAAAATGTACCCTAATTTATGGCTCAAGGGGTTAGGGACTAGTTTCACTAAAGAATTAATAAGTTGTTGGGGTGCTATGTAGATTTTACAAGTAATTTATCATCAATGTAAATAATACCCCAATAGTCATAATAGTAGTATTAGAATCCCTAGTAGTAAACTAAGTTGTAGTAGGAAAAAATGGCACTGTAGATTCTTGAGACTTATTTATTTGACCCAAAGAATGTAAAGAATGAATGGAATCTTAAACACTAACTGTATCAAAAACAAAAGATGAAGGAATCAAATAATGAGGAATTGGTGGGTTTATAACTTGAGGAGAGATAGTTGGGGCATTTGTTATTTTAGTTTTCATTGTAGTAACTTGAGTTGAAAATCCTATAGGTGTAGTTAATGATGTATCCTATGTTTAATTCTACATATTTAACTTTGCATCCTCTTCTACATTCCTTTATTTATCTAAAAATAATTCATTAGACACTAAGTTAACATCTTCTTAGTCAACCTCTTCAAATTCTTCTAATATTTTAGACCCTTTAGAATGAGTACTTCTTTCAGTCATCCATTCATCTTTTTCATTTAATTTAGTTGTCTCACGAAATGACTATGTTTCATCAGTGTCATCCTTGGACACCCATTCTTATTTTATTCCCCATCTCTTATCTTATTATTTGATATCATAAATATCAATAGGGTCTAACCTTAGTCTACCTTTTCTTCTATGCTCCCTTTCCTTGGGAAATTTTGCCTATTTTATTCTAATTCCACCTTTTGATGTGTGATGAAGATTCTTGAGCATATTTTTATATGTAATTACTGGTTTAGTAGTAATATAGGTTGGTCCTATATAAGGTGGGATGGGATATGAAGGGACCATAGTAATAGAATATGGTGACAGAGTGGGAGTGGTGACCACTAGAGGAATGATGGGTGGTGATAATGGTTACCTAGGAGATTGGGGAATTACTACTAGTGGTGTTGCTATCACAACACATGGTGACCTAGGAGGATAAATAATGGAAACATGAGACAAGAGAGTGGGAAGACTTACTTTTTGATAAATATTCAAAGGAGATAGTATTAACATGGAAAATATTCAAGTTATTACACCAAGAATTTCAAGTCTCTCCTCAATTGTTATTCATTGAGGATAAGTAGTAAAAACTATATATGTAGGTGAGCTTTGAGAAATATCAATTATTTCTTCAATATTGACTTTCCCAAATGGGTGGCTTGATCTTATATTTTTTCCCCTATTTGAGAAGAGGGCCATGAATAGGGGTAAGAACCCATTATTCCTTATCAATTATTTTAGTGTCCTAAATGATAGTGGGATCATATTGGATCCTTTGTGCCATAATCATTGACATATTTACCCTATATATTATTATATAAACATCACTGTCATCCTCTGCATTCATGAAGACACTATCATGACTATAAGATTTGTGCCCATGGTTGATTTTCACATTCTCATAATATTTATTGATATGTTCCTTGACATTATTTCTAGGGTCCCAATGCCTAAATGGTGCCCAGTTCAATCTATAATGTGTCCTTATTATTCCAATTAATTTGAAGTTCTCCCACCTTATATATTGAATTCTACTAATACTATGAGGGGTTGAATAGACAAATGATTTCTTAGCCCTTATTAGTTTAAAACCCACATTGTCAGCCAATTAAGCAATAATTACCTACCTAGACAATCTATTAGGCACAATCTAATGTAGGTAAAAAGGGTGTGCCTTGGTTCCTTATATCTTGATTATAGTGTGGTCAAGATAAAAATAGTCACCCATTTTTTGAATAGTCTTCTTTATAGGATCAGATATTCTAGGCATGTTATTGTTTTATATGGCTTGATATGTCAAAGGTAAGAGGTCTTAGTGAACCTTTCCATATGATTTATAAACCTATGCACATGTAGAACATTTAATTCAAAATAAATAATATTATTTGGGTATTTTACATATGGTTTCTAGGGTTATTCATATGATTAATGCATATATGAGTTCATAACATCTACCACATAGGACATCGTATAGAAGTTATCATCCAGTAAACTAACATAATCATTTGTTGGAGAATATTAGGTTTCGTATTGAAGGAAAATAGTTGTTGTAGTTATATGATCCCTAAAATGTTTTAAGAATATTAGTTTTGGTATTCTCTTGGAAAGCTTAATCCAAATATTTCCAAAAATCCTAGCATTTGAATACATATCCCTTCCATGAAGGGTGATTATCAAATATTTTATATTTCCATAATCCATATCATAACAAAATTATTTTTAGAGAAAAAAATATGTCATAATTTTAAGAACAATGCATTTTAGATCCACTTATGTGATCCTTCATTAGGAAATAATTGTATGTGAGAACAATATAACCCTCGTCCTTAAAAATTAAAGGAAACAAATTGTAATTCTATGATCTCTACAATGTTTTAAGAATGTTAGGTCTATTGTTCTCTTGGAAAGTTTAATCTGAAGCTTTTCAAAAAGCCTAACCTTTGAATACATATCCCTTACATGAAGGGTGATTATCAAATATTTTATATTTACACAATCCATATCATAATAGAATTATTTTTTGGAGAAAACCATGTCAAATTTTTAAGAACGATGTGTTTAGGATCCACTTTTGTGATCCTTCATCAGGAAAGAATTGTATGTGAGAATAGTAGAAACCAAACCCTTAAAGATTTAGGGAAAATATCTATTGTAATTCTATGATCCATACAACATTTTAAGAATGTTAAAATGTTTTAAACTTCTTAGATTTGTGATTTGTAGATTCAAATTGGAGTTGATTATCTCTCCAAAGGCTATGATTTTATTATATGTCAAGATAATGTCCAACATCAGGACCCATATCACATTGACATAAGTAATGGTTAGGAAACCATATATTTAATCTAGTAGGGCCATGGAAATTCTCACCCCTGGTCTAAATATGACAATGGAAAATTTTTAAGTAGGGCATTAAATTGTAAAGTTATTTGGGTTGCCTACTTATTCTTACAACTTATTACTAACATTATTAGAAAGAAGCCATGAATTCACCATATCTTGCTTATAGGTCATTTTAGGTGTAGGGAGTTTGTAATATCTCTCAAAATCATTTACACTTGTGTGTATTTTTGGGGTCTTACTGAGAGTCAAATGAAATATTCTCCCATATATTTTCCCATTTATGAATAAATTAAATAATAAGTTAATGTAGGGTATTACCTATGGTTTAATTGCAACATTATGGAGGCAAACCAATTTTATTAATGGCAATCCATACTTTTACTTACATGTGAAAATTGAAAGCTAGTCTTTAGCCTTATGTGGATTGACGGTGTTCACCCTAAATAATAAAGTAATGTTTTAAATCATGGTTCAAGTCATTGAATAAAATATTGTGTCAGTATATTTAGTTGGTCCTATAATTAAATATGTGGAATTATATGGAGTTAGATATGAGGAAGACATTGGGACTCTAGTTTGAAAATGTCTATATTTTGAAATTTTTGTAAACTATTGGTCACAATGGAGTTTTGGATTCACAGTTTGTAATAGAGTTATGAATTTATAGTTTACACTCAATAACTAGAAGGCAATGTGATTAGACTGAATATGAAAATTTAATTTAAATTTCTTTAAATTTTTTTATGTGAGAATTGAATGTATTAATTCATTAATTAATTCAAATTAATGGAAAAAACATATTCCTCTCCCTTCCCTATCTATTCTTTCCATTTAAATTTCATAAAGCTGATTTCTATGGATTTTATTGCCATGTGACTTATTTTTCCCACTCCTAGATGCTTACTCATCATAATATGATAAATGTATCTTTTTCATACTTTTAATCTTGGAATTCATGTCTTATTATTAAATTACATGGCTATAAAGGGCATGTATCTATGTATCAGCATTTCACTCATTACTAATCCATGGTCTATTATACTTTATTCCTTTTGGATACTAGTTAGAAATATGATGAAAAGTGGATGGATCTTAGTAATCCTCTTACCCAAGGTGTTCTATATAAGTAAATATAATGATATCACCAATAGGTTATCGAGATGATGATAGATGGATGGATTTTGGTTATCTATTTTCCTAAGATGTTTTGTACAAGGAACTCTTCTAACATGACCACCAAGTTAGTAGGATGATGACACATGGGTGAATCTTGACAATCCACTAAACTAGGATGTTCCATACAAGGAATTTTTTTGATCTCACTCTCAAGTTAGTGAGATGATGACACATGGGTGGATTTTAATGATCCACTTTCCCAAGATGTTATGTACAAGGAACTCTATTGACATCACTCGTAGGTTAACAAGAAGGTGACTTGCACTTTTCAATTGGGTTCTAGGTGAGTTAAATAATTCCACATGTCAAGAGTAAATGAGTTATAGGATCTTTTGGGAAATTCTAAATTATTTAATCACCTATTTTAAGACACAACAAAGGCAATAAACCACTAAACAACATAACTTTTCATCTCAATTAGTCATTAAATCATAAGTTAAGTATAAATATAAGCATCAATTAAAATAAAATAAAATGCAAAAATTAAATCATATAATATGGATTATGTACATAAATAATTCTCCTATAACCTTGAAATTACTACAAATAATGAGATAAATTTTTGTTAATCACATCAAGTAAACAATATAAATCTAGAGGAGTAGATAAATTACTCATAACATCAGATAAATTCCTTAAGATTGTGCTTTTCAAACTCCATGTAATATAATTTTGTTTCATAAGAACTTGAATACAAATATTCAATAAAAATTTGGTCCCTATTTGAATTTAAAATGGGGTGTGTGTGTGTTAGGTCACAACACATACTCCCAATTGGTTTCAGAGGGCTCAAATTAGATAAAACTATGTTTGTGAACCAAATGAGTAATTAGTTTAATAGGTGATGAAATTGAAACCAATTTATCCCCAAAATGAATCATATGATCCCAATTAGGTTTAAAAGGCTCAAATTGACCCAACTATGATTATGAAATAATAGAGTGATTACTTTAATTAGTGATGAAATCAAGGTCAATTAAGCCCCAAACCATATTATATACTCCTAATTGGGATGATTGAATTAAAATGGGCCCCAGTAGTATATGTGATTGAAATTATTGACTCTATCAATGAAAAATTATGGAAATTAAGTCTAAAATTACATCATATACTCACAATTAATTTATTGGTTGTAAAATTGGTCCAAATTATATATTTTATTGAACACATCAAGTGATTAAGTTATTTAAAGAGTAAATTGGGGATAACTCATTCCAAAATTATTTCCCATGCTCCAAACGATGTTCATCAGACTTTAATTGTTATAAAGTGCATATATCTTTCAATAAATGATGAAATTGGGGCCAAATGAGCTACAAATCATAATATATGCTCATAATTAGGTTAATTGGATCAAAGTGTAATTTAGATTGAAACAATAAACTAAGTAGTTCATTTAGTGACCAATTTGGTCCAATTGAGTAAAACATTACATAGTATACTCCAAATTAGGTTTGCAAGGGTTAAATTTGCTACTACAGTGTCCATTATTAAACTAATTTAGTGATTTATTCAATTTGTCATGAAATTAGAACATATTAAACCCCAAGTAATATCTTATACTCCCAATTATGTTAATTTTACTCAAATTTAACCAAAGTATATTTGTGAAATAATCAAGTAATTAGTTCAATCAATTAAAAAAATGGGATGATTTGAGCCATAAATCACATTTTATACACCAAATTAGGTTCACATGGATCAAATTGGCCCATGATTTTTTTTATGATTAAAAAATTGAGTGATTAGCTCAATCAGTGATGAAATTGGATCCAATTGAATCACATCATATATTCCTAATTATGTTTACATGGCAAAAAAATCCCAATGTGTATCCATGATTTAGAAAATTATATAATTAATTCAATCAGTGAATAAATTGGGTCTAACAAATCCATAAATCACACTTTATTCTATAAATACTATGTGCCTATATATATGATATACTACTATATATGGGTTAATGAAAATGCTAACATGTGTCACACATCCCCATTAGTTAATTGTATGGATCATTTATATTGGGATAAATGAGTAACTTGTGGAATTAGTGCATTGGGTAATGAGTCAACCATCATTGGAATTAGGAGGTGATCCATCCATTATTAGTTATATAGGTCTATATATAGGAGATAAATATCATTGTAAAAAATATCAAGTGTTGAATCTTATATTGTTATAAGGATTTTGGAGTTATATCCCTTGAAGTGTAATTTTGGAGTTATTACTTCGTAAAGGAGTATTGTATGGTGTTTCCATACCATAAGGGTATCATTATATTTATTAATATATTGAATATTTGGGCATATTTACCCACAAATATTTATTGTGTTGTGTTGGGCCACACTTATAATATTATAACTATATATAATATAATGTATATCGACACAACATAATAGAAATTGGTGGGCCAAGATGCCTAAATATTCAGTATATTTAAGAAATATAATGATACCCTTATGGTATGGAAATACCATACAATACTTCTTTAAGAAGGAATAACTATTAAAAATTATTCTAAGATCATTAAATAATATTGAAACATAATATAGTGAAATGTATAAGGGAACAATATTACCTTAATATCAAGACATGAGAGAATACAAGAGACAAGATTTGTTAGTTGGGGAAACCATTAAGAGCAAGAAAAACCCAGATATATAAATAAGGCCTATAAATCACTAATATATAAGTACAATATTTGATGTAGTATAAGATAAGAATAAATAATAATGGTTTCAATCCATAAACAAGTATTTCAAGATTGACTAGTGTAAGTGTGAATAATGTGAGATGAGGCCTCAATAAAAAGAGATAGAAGGAAAAAAGAGTTACATAACCTTATTGTGTGTGAAAAATTTCCATAATCCCCATAAGGTGAGGGATATGTGTGCAATGAGTATGGAGGGAGTTACATGTGAATGTAACTCCAATATTACTACAAAATGGAAAGATAGGCGTGACACCTCATAAATCTTGGATAAAGTTAATTTATTATAATAAAAACACCAAAACCAAAATAAATAAAGGCTTAACCTAAATTATGCTAAATAAATACTGATCTCTAACACCCCACCCCCCACAAAATTTATTTTTAGGTTACAAAAATGAAGAACATATTACAAAATAATAAGAGAGTTGACATTATATAATTGATGCAGTGTCAAGGGTTGAGATCCCAATGGAAATATGTCATCAAAAGAATCTAATTCATCCCTTTTATCTATATTACATATACTAAAATACTTTAAGGAAAAAATATAACATTTTATTAATTGAAAAAATAGAATATGAGTAGATATTATGAGCTAAATTGCAACCTTAGTTGGTTTAAAATGATGTTTCACTAGGAAAATTTTAGTAATCTTTCTATATAACTCTACTCAAGACATTGAACCAGGCCTTATCTATCTTAGCAATTTATTCTAGTTAGATTTTAGGATATTTGTTGTGCACTATTCTCTCTCCTCCTTTACTCAATCTATTTATAATCTTGGTTTGAAGAGTCTCGAAGGTCCTCTCCTTCCTTCACGCTAGATACCTTATTAGATTTAATTGGTAATTGAAATTAAAAATTTATTTATATACCAAGGTCTTTAATTAATATTCATGTGTATTTATTGCTCCTCTTGCCTATATGATAATTTCCAAATTTAGTGGTCTAGATGATGTGGTATCTCTTGTCAAATAGATTTGTTTTTTGGTAAAAATGACCCTTATGGATTGTGCATGTATTTAGTCTTGATTTTCATAGACATTGAGTTTATCCTTGAGAATTTGTGTTCTTAATATTATGTGTGAATATATTTACACTCTACTCATGCACTACTATCCTTCACTAGGCATGCTTGTCAGCTCGATCTTCCAAAATGATACAAGATGTTTTTTAACCCAGATAATCCTACATTAATAATATTCCCCCTTAATGGAAACTTCCTTTGAGATGAATTAGAATAGTTTGGGATAATTAAAAATAAGAGATAAGGTGTTTTCAAGAAAGTTTAAAAAGTGATCATCAACAATATCTAATAATCCTCTTTGATAAAGATGGCCAATTTCTCTTTGGAATAAAAACCAATAATAAAGGATATGATAGGAAATGATCCACTTTACTTCCAAAACATAATATAAAACCAATATTCATGCTAAGGGAATAATATGCCATAAAAATATGATCTACATACAAGTAAACAATATGCCAAGAAAATATGATTTACATACACTAATCCTCCTTGCAAACATGGCATGATCAATAATTGTGTGTTTGTTAATAGGATAGGTTAGACATCCTCAACACCCCACTATGAATAGAGTTTCCAACATACCAATACTATGAAAAAGGATCAAGCTTGATATAGTTCTCCCACCTAGTGCTTACTGCAAATGCAAGTGAATGCTAGAATGAGAGTGGACTTGGATGCCTTGAATGTGTTTAAGCTTTGAAATATTTGAAAACTAGGCTTAGGGATATTGTAGATGGTAGATTGTATAACTAGGGTATAATATGGATCAAATAACTTAATTTTACTCAACTTATCTTTAGTTTGAATGTGATTTTGCATCTCTTTTCCATTCAGTTAATAAAGGTTAATTAGACTTTTTTTATAGGGTTATATAGCTTGTGAAAATAAGAAAATGTGGTTAGGATGACCTTAAAAGGGGCACTAATTTAAAAAAGTATATGTTGGGAAGATCTAGGGCTAAGGACAATAGTGCCCATTTGGGGACACTAGCTCAATGTGGCTATAGTGTCTTAAATGTGGTGCTAATGTCCACTTGGAAGACTACTAAGTAAATTGGGTTTGCATCTGAGAAGATAGTTCTAAGACTATGTTTTGGCTAATTATAGGTGACTATGGTTTGGAAAATGATTGGAAAAGTGTGTCTAAGACTCTAGGATAAGTATAGGTCTAAGATATTAATAGGGTAACTCAAATGACACTCTTAGCATCCAATTACCACTTTTAGGTGATTAAATTTGACCCCATTTATGCTAGTAATGTAGCAAAGTGAAATGGCCAGTATAAAGGAAAAATAAGCATACGTAGACTTAACTTGGAAGTGAATCTCATGTAGCTGAGTGTGAGTATGATAATATGGGTTTGTGTATGTGGAACATGATCCAAATCAATGTCCTATAATGAATAATGTAAAAATTAGTCCTTATTTAAGAGATGATAAAAACCAAAATACTATGATAAAATAATGTAACTGAGTAAAGATGATTAAAGAGAAAGGAAAGGAAAGAATATACCTCATTGGGTATGTGAACCAATGTATAAAATTGGTGACAATATGTGTGCATGAGTGTACATAGTGATCATATCTTTGAATAGTTTAGACTAAGCTAATGGATTTATCAATCCTCATATAAGTGGCTCAATAACTCAATCTAGTTTTGAATCCATCATTTCCCACCCTTGCTCATTTTTTATTGATTTTTGAATAGCTTGGATAAAACTACGTGTGTTTAACCCTATCATGTAGGTGGATAAATAACTCATATAGGTTATGAATCCATCATTGTCCACATGTCTAAAGTATATGCATATATAAATGAACTACATAAAGTGATGAAAGTATCTAAGTAAATCTAATTGTGTACGTCATCTCCACAACCACTCATGTATATTAGGTGGCTCTAGGTCAGTCAAGAATTCCAACCACTATAGATGGAGTAAGGCATGAATCTAGTGACAACCTATAATGTGATAGAAAGTGTATAAAATGTAGAGAATAACATAGAGTTTTCCATTCCATCTGATCAACTTGTGTGAGTTGAGTATATGGAAACTATGTGTTATGCATGCCCCCAATCTAATATATGAGTATAATAAATCTAAATGAGTATGTAATAGATAAATTTAACTTAAATAAATGTGGGAGTGATCATGCCATGCATGATTTCCCTAAATATAATAAAATAAAATAAATATTAGTTTAAATGAGTGTGTACTATGTAGTAAATGGAATAAGCATAGGAACACAATCAAGTCTAATCTATAAAAGTAGAAATGAAAACATGTATAACTATGCAGTACAAATATATGTAGATGATAAGATGCATATATACTAAGTCTAGCTAGTGATAGTTAGAAAAATTTGAGAGATGAATAATAATGATCAATATCAAGATAAATCAATGCATAAAATGAAATATATAGTATGTAAAGATAGAACCTGGTAGTATTAACTTTGTATGAGATGCCCTTGAGTGGGAATATGTATTAAATTTATAAACATATATCGATGTAAATTCCCCCAATGGGTGGATGATAGCTGTTCTAGATCAATATAATGGACCAGAGTCCTATTTAGAATCTACAAGCACTTGCTAAGAATAAGTGAAGCATATGTGTATGATAAAACTAACTATACTAAGATAGCTAGAAATATGCAATATCTAGCAAGAAGTAGAAATGTAAACATAATAATGCATAAAATCTATAAATTTTGTGTTTTTTATATTTTGACATGTTCTATTATTTTTGTGTTTTTTAGGTATAAGATATGTACAAGCAAATAAAAATAAACTATGTAAAAGTATCGATAAAGATAATGAAGTATGTACAAGAGTATGAACCATACTAATAGATGAGTCTCATGAGAGACTCACTATAATTATGACCTATGTCAAAAATATGAATAATAATCTCTCAAGCAGTGTGATTTCTATGTTGTAGTTGAATGTTGTTAAAGTAGGAATCTGAGTATTGTTCATCATTAGAATCATAATATTGTTGAACGTTAGAATCATGATAACCTAGAGTGTTAGAGGGAGTTGCCTCATAATATGGAGTTGACCTTTTTGAATTATGATTTGGAATATTGATTGTGATTTTACACTTTAAAAATGTGCTTATTGTAGACATATGGTGTTATGGAGGATCTTTTGTTAAAAAACATATTTTGAGAATTCTTGTTTGTGTATCATGATTTTGAATTTTAAACTTAAGATATTTCTATTTCTATAACATGTCACGTGTATATGGATGTTTTTCCTTGATAAAATATATCTGTGAATGATTGACCTTAGGATGTTCAATAAACCCCAAACCTTTTTGACCAATATTATCAACTACTAGAATAGGAGTAGTGATGCATTGGGCCTATTTGCCCAACATTGACAATAATAAGAAAACTCTTGTAGATATTTGTGACCAAAATTATACCATATTGAATGTTGAGCCTCATTTTAGAGAGATAGATTTACTTGATTTATCTATGATTATTTTACTATTTCTTGCTATGATTGTGCTTTTGGAACCTTTTTTTGTTCTGAGTTATGATTTGGTAACCATTTTTGTACTATTTCTAAATTTAACCCTTTTCAAATGGGTATATGTGCTATTGTATGTTTTTTGGATGATGTGTCTCTATGTGAGTCATCTATATCCATTATCTATTGTATTTTCCTTTTCAATGCTAAACATGAATCGGTGTGGTGCCCATGCATTTTATGATATCCACAAAAATATTTGAATCTACCTAGTAGGTTGATCAACTTAGATTTAATCATTTCCCTTAGTACCTGATTTGAACTCTTATTTGATCTTTGAATTTTTTTTTCAATCACTAGTTTTATATGTGCTTTATTGTGATTTATGATTTGGATATGTAACATTGTTTACCACAAATTGACTAGGTGAAGATGCATATACATGATTTACACTATCGTGCCTTGGAGGCCTTTGTATTGTAAATTGATTTTCTAATGTTGTAATATTTTTAGGTAATACTTGATTCTAATTTTGTAAACCTATAATTATCTTTCTCATACTGATAATTTGATCACATAGAGTCTCACAAGTGTAAACCCTAGTTTTTTATTAAACATTTAGGCTTTTGAGGTCAACATACCCCCATTTCTAAAAAATGGGGACCCATGTGTTAAATTATGCAAATTTTTACCTTGAAATTGAAGATTCACTTGATCAAAGTGTCATTAACATGATTTCATATTATTTTATTTGAAGATCATCCATACCATGGTCTAGATGACTTATTTATTCATGGTTCTAGTTTAATCTTATCTAAAGTACCAACATTGGATATTTGTGTTTCATTTTATAGGTTTAATGTAGCCCATTTAGGAATGAACATGTCTAGGGTTTTATGCTTCAATGTTAAATTGATATTTTACTAACCTTGGTCTATAATTGATTAATTATTCATATTTTGAAACCCTAGCCTAATGTTTTACCTAGACCTTTTAATTCAAATTTAAATTTGGTCGGATCTTTTTATTTAAATTTAAGCAAAAATAAATTAATCATACCATGGGATAGTTTAATTCTTATCCTAAGGCTTGGTCCTATTTTTCAACACAACCAAACCTTAAGCTAAAATATTTATGCTAGGTTAATTATATTCATGGGACTTATTAACGTTGGGGCCCTTCTTATATATTATAAACCTAGGTCCTAATATTATTTTATAATACAACTAATACCTTGAGATGGAGTCTTTATGTTAGGTCCTTCTATTACTCAAGGGGTCCCCTTTGCTATGTATTTGAACTTTATTTAAATACTCCTATCATAAGATTTGTTCTAAGGTTTTAATTCATGTTTATAAACACAAAATCAAAACCATAGTCCATAAAATTTATGACCAAGCTTAAATTAAACCTTTTTCAGTTATGCAGGATCAACAACTCACATTCACCTAGATAAACATGATCCAATGGAGTGAGATGAAGTAAGTCTTTTCAATGAATCTTTAAAGGCCCATAGGACCGTCACATGGTGAAAAGATATTTACTGATAAAAATGATATAGTGTAGAGTGAACTAGAAAATGACTGGTCCTTAATATATGTTTAAAATTGGTGGTCACTCACCCATCAATGATGTATGTTAAATTATGGTCATGTGGACATCAATTTTAAGATAACAAAGATCCCTATGGATGTGTTTAAAATTTATGGTTGTGTGGTCATCAATGATGTCCATATGGACATAAAATGAAGGTTGTGTGGATGCCAAATTTAAGATAAAAAAGAGCCCCATGAATATTTTTAAAATTTATGGATGCATTCCCATCAATAATGACTCATATAGACATCAAATGATGGTCATGGGGATGTTAATTTTAAGATAGATGGATGGATCACAATAATCTAAAGATATACAGTCCACATTGGTTCATACAAAATGATTGGATGGTGAGAGATCAAAGCCAAATTTTTTAAGGCAATGGTCATATTTCTAAATAATAATGAGCATGGGTGCCATAGTAATGCTATGTAGACAAAGCATGATCAATCTAAATATCTTATGGATCTATAGGAAATAAAGGTACAAACAAGCAAACTTGAGGGTATTCTAAAGCATGAAGCTCATAATTTGAGCTCATGGCCACCATTGAATCACTATTAAAACCTATAAAAATGCCCTGGTAAGGCATGGGGACCCTAACTAGACCCTGTGGGCATTATGATTGACGTAAAGGGATCTGAATTATCACTTGCATGAAGATTATTTGACCCACAATCATCTAGTGGGTCCCAAAGTTAGATGAAATAAGAATTTTCTTTTTATAACCAAAATTGTATAATATTTTGAAATAGGATATTCTTTTTTATAGATATGTATAATTTACAAGAGAATATTGTCTATAGATTAGTCCATTGAAAAAGAACATTTGTTCTAGAATGTAACAAAAAGGATAGTTGTCCTTACTACTTGACAAGACTAACCAACACACCTCATGAAAGGTATATAGAAAGAGGTATTACTGATTGTAAAAACATGGAGGGAGTTCTTAGAGCCAAAATTACTTTATAAACTTGGAGCAATTAATATAAGTAAGGAATTTTGTAAAGTTTGTCCAAATTTGTTTGTGTCTTTTTTTATCATGGATTCTCTCTCACTTGTTTATTCTGAATTCTAGATTTGAATGGTTATTATGAATTATTGGTGTGTACATCAGAGCTTTTAAATTTTGTCAATGCTAGGTTTATTGAAAGTTCTTAGGTTCATTTCATTTTCTTCCTCTTCTTTCAATTAGACTAATGTTGTTTGCTTACAGGGTTAAATATTTAAAGTGATCTTGGTTTTTATTTACATTATTTCCCACATTCCTTAGATGATTACTTGATGTGTGATAGGATTTGATCTTATGCTAATTCATGTCATACATTGGTTAAGTTCTTATCTATATGAAATTTGAACATTTTCATGATGTTTGCAATGAAGATCAACAACATTTCTTCTCTACCCTACCCTTCAATTTTCTCCCTTTTTAACCAATTCACTCTAGTTTAAATGTCATTGTAGATATCCATATTAGATTAGTTCTTGATCATAATTCACTATTCCTAACATAAAGACTACATATTTTGCATAGATATTCTATTTAGCCATAGTGGCTTCCAACCACCAAATATTATAAATATTGTCAGATAGTTAGTTGTTCTACCTCTATTCCATCAAAGATAACAATATTATCACAACCTAAAACTCATGCATTGAGTTTTTAGGAATTATAAAATGAGAAGTGATTTTTAAACACTCTGGGCACTTATGGTACACATTAAGGCATCAATAGGAGGAGCTTCATTAGCACTAGAAGGAGGGCCTTAGTTAGATCTTTGTGAATTTGTAGAATCTTTGCTAATTCTGGTGTATTTTGATCAAATATTGATGTAATCTTTGCATATTTGTTTTTATTTGAGAATAATTATGTAAATATAATTGATTTTTATGGTTTAAAACTAAGCATTGTGTTTCCTTTAGACAAATATTGACATTCTTTGAAGATCCATGAGTATTTGTGGTAAATATAGCTTAAATCCAAGGTGCCTTATGTTAGTAATAGTAGTTTTTCTCAAAGATTGATTCTTTAAAAATTTGAGTTCATATAAGCTTAAAAATGTAAATATAATTCATACTAATGTATTTAGACATATCTTTTAGATAATTTAGTTAAAGATCGATTTCCTTTGTTGTTCTTTATACATATTGGTACAAAATTTTCTTAATGTGTGAGTCTAATCATTATTATTTGTAATGATGAGGCTTACACATCATATTTCAAAGAGGATTTGGAGTTGGAACTACCATAAGTAAGATATTCACTAAGATATGGATTGGATAGGTGGTTCCCCAATCAACATGTCAGGTATTGTACATGACTTACCAAGAAATATTGAAAGGTATTTTCCTTTTTTTAATCCTAATGATGTTGTCATAGTTGGAGAACATGTTAAAAGTTTTAAATATTATTTAATACTTCTAAATGTTGTTCATGAAGATGTAACATGTAGATTATTCCCATTTATTTTCAAATATGTTGCATATGAATGGTTTCTTAACCTTACAGAATAATTGCATAGTTGACTAGGATGGTTTTAATAGGATCTTTATTGATTAGTTTTAAAATATCATTAGTCTATGTATTTTGTATCAATAATTCACCACTATTAAGAGAGATTCTAATGATCCCATTAGAGCCTTCAATGCTATATTTTAGAAGTTGTACAATAAAACCATAGCTCCTTATAGACCCAATGAGGCTTTAGCCATAAATATTTACAAGGATGCTTTAAATCCCATGAATTTTATGTTTTTAAAGATATTTCAGAAGTTGTATAGTAAAACCATAGCTCCTTATAGACCTGATGAGGCTTTAGCCATAGATATTTACGAGGATACTTTGGATCCCATGAATTTTTTGTTTTTAAAGAGGTCTGCTCATGTCATAAACACTTTAACATTGGCTTATGATGAAGCTATACTAATCAATGATAAAATACAACCTCAAGGTCAGTATGCATATAGTATTACCAATGTTAACCCCAATTTCTTATCACTATATATCAGTATTAATTCCAAACACAATATATTTGTCTTTAATCAAATGCCAATATTGAACCAATTACCTATAAGCCATGCGTATCCTAGGAAAAATTTGGGATTTTTGGATGATGCTACAAATGGATTTCATTAATAAGGATAGATAAATTTAATTCCCATTGGTAATAACAATAAATATCATAACTCAAAAGTGCCAAATAATGAGAATGAATCCATACTTAAGATGGTTTAAATATTGAGCACTAATTTCAAAGGTTTGATAGGTCCACAAATATATTTCATGATAAAAATAATAATAAGTCATCTAAGGACATACATGAAATGAATATTTTTGATATAGGTATAGCTAATAATTATAATATCTTATAAGTATGTCAAAGTGAAAGGGATACATCTGAACCCATACTTAACCAAGACATTATTATAGGGACATCTAGCTTTGTAAGAACTTCTTAATCCTTCATGTAGGCTTTTGATTTTCCATTTGAATAAGAAAGTGAACTAAAATATAATATAGAAGATGAAATGGATTTTCAAGATGATAAACCCCAAGAAAAAGATCAGATATAAGTTAACTTCTCTTTAAGAGATAGATATGAAGGTAATTCGTATGAGGTCATTGATGAAATAGAGTCTGCCCTTGAAGAAGAAGACCAATGGCAAAATTTATACTAGGATTTCTTGAAATAAATTGAGGTATTTCAAGAAAAAATATCATTCTAAAAATCCTAATTCGAGATAATTGGGGACTCAATTGGGTAGCTAAGATGCCATTTCGCATGGAGGATAAGGATGAATCAAGTGAAATGGATTAGGAGTTTTCATAGAACACCTTAAAAAAAGGTGGAAGTATGTGATAAAATTGATTCAAATGGTAAGGTTGAAGATAAATTTCATGCTCCTTCAACTGATCAAGATGAATTAGCCTTTTAGGATGTATTAGAAAGTTTTGGTACAATTATTGGTAGTCTATCCCCACCTCAAGCTGAATTTAATAAAGACATTAAGACAAGAATGTTAGCTAAGCTACCATCATTAAATGAAGATGATATAAGTCACTATATATCTATTATTGAAGGATAATTAACACTCATAATGTAAGGTAGAAGGATTTGAGAAGAATATGATTGAGTCTTAGATTCATACCTCCAATCCATACATCTGAGAATGCTAATAGAAGGCCAAATGATATCATCTATAAGACACAAGCATACAAGTGCTCCTATCCACAAAAAGAAGCCACTAAGTACAAGAAATCATGCTTCAAGGTTTCATGGTAGGATAAATAAATTTCCAATTTATCCTAGAGGTAATCTCTTTAAGGAGTTAGTGTAGGTCTTTAGATAAGTTTCTCTCCTATTTCTTTCCTTCTCATCCCTTATTTGTAAATAATGTGTGTATATTTGTTTGTATTTTGTCCTTTGTTCCTTGATTATAAATAAGTCCTTTTGAATATCCCTCAATTTGAGTTTAATCTAACTGAGCTTCATAGTTCAAAAATGTAGGTATGACTTATCAACATTGGTTGATCACATATTGTTGAAATATGAACTTGATGTTGTAGTTTAGAGAAGCTAGCAAAGATTGATGGATAAGTTAATTATTCCTTGGAATTTTAAACCTTGGTCTGATCTAAGCTTGGTTTTAATAAGGATCACACATGTAAGATGAAAGCTTAAACTATCAAGACACAGTCATGCTTTCTCTTAAAAAAAATTAATTGCCTAGGACAATGTTTACAGCCAAGGAAGATTATCTAAAAATCAAACTCTTGACAAAATCATTAAACCTAGTTAACCTAGTTCCCAAGCTTTTCTAGAAATCCAAAATGATCTAAAAATACAAAAATAAGAGCTTGTTGCAAAATCAAAAGTTTTCCAAGCAAAGGTGATTCTGGTAATTTCCACTGGGGCTATGGATGCCTAGCTAGTAGTGGAGTAAAGCCTTGAGTGGAGCCAAAGGCATCTCTATTGAGGCTATGAATACCTAGCTAAAAATAGAGTAATGATCAATCCTTTCTTGAGCTAAAGCATGGTTCTTAATAAATATTCAAACATGCTAAAAGCTAATGTTAATGATTAAATTCATGAACCTGGAAGTTGTTCTCTAAATCCTTTGAAAATCAGTAAGTGGAATCAAAGCACACACATAACATGAATAAGTTTTGATGTCTGATCCTAATTATAAATATGCAAGTTTATTATAACAATGAACTGATCTTAATAATGGTGTATGATCAAATGGAATAAGTAGATTAATTATTAGTCTAAACTAGAGTATCTAAATTCTAACATATTGTTATATTTTTCCTAAAAGTTACCATTTATAGAGGTCAACATACCCCCATTTCTAAAAAATGGGGATCCATGTGTCAAATTATGAAATTTTTACCTTGAAATTAAAGATTCAACTGATTAGAGTGTCATTAACATGATTTCACATTATTTTATTTGAAGATAATCCACACCATGGTATGGTTGACTTATTTATTCATGGTTCTAGTTTAATTTTATCTAAAGTGCCAACATTGGATATTTGTGTTTTAGGTTACAGGTTTAATGTAGCATATTACCTAGGGTTTTTTGCTTCAATGTTAAATTGATCTTTTACAAACTTTGGTCCATAATTGATTAATTAAATTCATATTTTGAAACCCTAGACTAATATTTTACCTAGACCTTTTAATTCAAATTTAAATTTGGTGAGAGATTTTTATTTAAATTTAAGTAGGACCAAATTAATCATACCATGGGCTTAATTTAATTCTTATCCTAATACTTGGTCATGTTTTTAAACACAACCAAACCTTAGGATAAAATCCTTATGCTAGGTCAATTATATTTCACAAGACTTATTAACACTGAGACCTTTTTTATATATTTAAAACCTAGGTCCTAATCATATTTTATTATATAAATAAGACCTTAGGCCATATTATTTATGTTAGGTCCTTTTATTATTCATTGGGTGCCCTTTGTTATGTCTCAAAACTTTGTTTAAATGCTCCTAGCCTAAATTTTCAAATCTTGTTTATTAACATGAAATCAAAACCATAGTCCATAAAATTTATGACCATGCCTAACTTAAACCTTTTGCATCTATGTAGGATCAATGAATCATATTAACCTGGATGGACATGATCTAATGGAGTGGGATGAAGTAATAATTTTCAACAAAGCTTCGAAGGCCTATGAGATTGCCACGTGGTGAAAAGACTTTTCTTTATATAACTAATAGACTATAGAGATAACTAGAAAATGAAAAGTGGCAAGCTTGGAAAATAGTCCCTAAGATGTGTTTAAAATTGATGGTCACTCACCCATCAATTATGTCCATGTATATGTCAAATAATGGTCACATATACGTCAATTTTAAGATAGAAAATATCCCTGTGGACATGTTTAAAATTGATGGTCGCACACCCATCAATAATGTCCACATAAATGTTAAATATAAGTTATATAGATTCCAAATTTAAGATAACAAAGAGCTCCTAGATGTGTTTAAAATTTATGGTTATGTGCCTGTTAATGATGATTGACATGGATGTCAAATCAAGGTCATGGAGATGTCAATTTTAAGATAGTTGGATGGATTCAAATAATCTAAAGATCTATGGTCCACATTGGTTCATACAAAAGGATTGGATGGTATGAGATCAAAGCTAAATTTTCAATGGCAGCGATCATATTTATGAAGAGTAATGATAATGGGTACCATGGTAATACCATGTAGGCAAAGCATTATCAATCTAAAGATCCCATGGATCTACAAGAAATAAAGGTATAAATAGGCAAACCCAAGGGTATTTTAAAGCATAAATCTCATAATTTGAGATCATGGCCACCATTGAAACACTGTTAAAAACTATAAAAATTCCCTGGTAAGGCACGAGGACCCTAACTAGACCCTATGGGCATTATGATTGACCTAAAGGGAACTAAATTATCACCTGTATGAAGATGATTTGACCCATAATTAGCTAGTGGGTCCCAAATTTAGATGAAATAAGAATGTTATTTTTTTTTAACTAACATTGTATAATATTTTTAAATAGGACATTCTTTTTGTTTAGACATGTGCAATTTGCAAGAGAATATTATTTATAGGTTAGTCCACTAAAAAAAAACATTTATTCTAGAATGTAGCAAAAGGACAATTGTCATTAATAATTTATAGGACTAACCAACATACCTCATGATAGGTCTATATAAATAGGTGTTTCCAATTTTTAAAAAAAGGATGGAGTTCTTAGAGCCAAAATTATTTTGTAAACTTTAAGCAATTAATATAAGCAAGGAATTCAACAAAATTTGTCCAAATTTGCTTGTGTTTTTTGTTATCATGGCTTCTCTCTCACTTTTTAGTTTTGAATTCTATATTTTAATGGTTCTTATAAATTCTTGGTGTGTACATTTGAATATAAAGCTATTAACTTTTGCCAATACTAGGTTGATTGAAAGTTCTTAGGTTCATTTCATTTTCGTACTCTTCTTGCATTTGGGCTAATGTTGTTTGCTTGCATGTGTAAATATTTAAAGTGAAATTCATTATTATTTTCATTATTTCCCACATTCCTTATATGATTTCTTGATGTGTGATAGGATTTGAGCTTACAATACTTCATGTCATACATTGGTTAAATGCATGTCTATATGAAATCTAAACTTTGTCATGATGTTTGGAATGAAGATTGTCAACATTTATTCTTTACACTACTCTTCCTTTTGCTCATTTTTTAACAAATTCACTCTAGTTTAATTGTCTTTGTAAATATCCATCTTATATTAGTTATTCATCATAATTCACTATTCTTAGCATAAAGACTTCATATTTTGCATATATATGCTATTTGGCCACGATGGCTCCCAACCACCAAATATTATTAATATTTTGAAATAGTCACTTGTTCTACCTCTATTCTATAAAATATAAAAATATTATCACAACTTAAAACTCATGCATTGAGTTGTTAACAATTTTAAAATCAAAAGTGTTTCTTAAACACTCTTGAAACCTATGTTACACATTAAGGTATCAACATAGGAACACACCTTATAGGGAAGAGGTGTAAATAGGTTGAGTATGAGGATTAATGAGAATGGAATAGGTTTTTTCATCTAGGAAGGAGTGATAGCATGGACCTGGTTATAGTGAAATTAGATATCACCCTCATGGAGATGAGGAAGAGAAGGAGATTATTTCTTATGAATAATCTGACATTAAAAATTGAAATATAGTTGTTAGCTTATGTGTTACATCCTATATGTATGTATGGGTTTACTTGTTAATATAATTACACATAAGAGAAAGATAACATGCTATGAGATATGACATATATTCCAATTGATAAAAATCATCATCTATACATGTGTTTATGTCTTTTTTGAGTTCATTTCAAATTAAAGGGAACACATGCAAATGAAAGTATTAAACTTTTCAATAAGAAGTGATTAATTTTTTCTATCATTATGATCATGATTATATGAAATAAAAATAGGAAGATATATGACTCTGGGATATGAGTATGAATAGAAAAAAGAGACAAACCCTAAGTGTGTCCAGGGTTAGGGTTTCTTTGTACCAATTTAAATCAGATGTAAAATAAATTGAAACCCTAATGTAAAATTGATTTTAATTTAGCTAGGTTGTCTAAATAAATAGAATTAGGAAACCCTAAATTTATTGTAAATTTTTTGGATTAATTCAAGCTAGGGTTTTGGGCAATATTTGAAATAAGATGGGTTCACCAAATGATTTAACCTTATAAGGTTTACAAGTGTAAATCCCATGTTTAGATTAGAGGGATGAGATGTATAAATTAATTAAATAAATTAAAATAATTAAAAACTAATTTGTTATAGAATTTGACCTTCTTTGAATTTCTAAAAATAGTAATAAATAGTCATAAATATAGACTTATTTGAAAACTGTCATAGATGATTTGTGTTTTGAAAGTTTAGTTTTAGATAGTTCTGAGTGTTGTCAATAGGAGTATGGTGTCTATATGCTCACTAGATAATAACACCCTATATGCATAATAACACCATGCTTATGTAGTTTCCTTAGTTTGGTGTTAATTCCCCATTTGTAGGACTATTCCTATTTTTTGGGAGCACTGATGACTATGCTTTTTAGGTCATGTTCCTATGCACACAAAACTTGGAGCTCTATTTTGTGCCTAATAAATTTAATTTAGTGTGCAAACCCTAATATTCCTTACAAGTATGGCATGATAAATAATTATGTGTTCATTAGTAGGATAGGTTGGACATCCTCAACAACACATTATAAAAAGAGTTTTCTATATACCGATACTCCAAAAAGGGATCAAGCTCGATGTATTTCTCCAACTTAGTGCTTGATGCAAGTGAAAGTGAATTCAAGAGTAAGGGTGGACTTGTATGATTAAATGTGATTGAGATTTAAAATCTTTTAAAACTAGGATTGGGAATGACGTATATGGTAGTATGTATAAGCAGGGCAGAATAACGATCAAATACCTTAATTTTTCTCAACTTATCTTCGATTTGAATGTGTTTTTTCATCTCTTTTCCATATAGTGAATAGAGGTAAATTAGACTTATATTTATAGGGTTTTGTATCTTGTGAAAAAAATAAAATGTGCTTAGGCTAATCTTATGAGGGGTACATATTTAAAAAATTATCTATTAGAAAGAGCTAGGGATAAAGACAGTAGCAACCAATTGGGGACACTAGTTCTATGTGGCTGTAGTGTCTCAAATGTGGTGTTAATGTCCGCTTGGAAGACTCTTGAGTAAGTTGGGTTAGGATCTGAGAAGATATTTCTAGGATTATGTTTTGGTTGACTATAGGTGACTATGGTCTATATAATGACTATAAAAGTGTGTCTAAGACTCTATGATAGGTCTAAGGCTAATCTAGGAATAGGGTAAGTCAAGAGACACTCTTAGCATCTAGTTACCACTTTTAGGTGATTACCAAACTATATGTTTCATTGAACCAATCATGTGATTGGCCCAATCATTGATAGAATATGGTAAAATTAAGACTCAAATTACATCATATACTCTAATTGAATTTCATATGGATCAAATTAAACCAAAATGGGTCCATGATTAATCCAATTTGTGAATTTTTCAACTATATTTTACTATGGGCTTGATTTAGTCCCAAATCACATCATATACTCTTAATTAGGTTCATGGGGATGAAATGGGTCCATAATGTGTTTATGATTAAATAAATCAAGTGATTGGTATAATTATTTATAAAATTATGGATAATAAGTCCACAAATCACATTGTATATTTCTAATT
Organism: Torreya grandis; assembly: GCA_037957365.1. Lineage (NCBI taxonomy): Eukaryota > Viridiplantae > Streptophyta > Pinopsida > Cupressales > Taxaceae > Torreya > Torreya grandis. Next base: position 47,449 of record JARHVA010002438.1, on the reverse strand, counting down.
AGGTTCACAAGGCTCAAATTGACCAAATACATATCTATGATTGAACCACTTGAGGGATTGGTTCAATTAGTGAAAAAAATTAGTTAAATTGAGCTTGAATCACATTGTGAACTTTAATTAGGTTCATGGAGATCAATTTTTCCCAAGTTGCATATGTGATTGAATAATCAAGTAATTTTCTATATTAACTAAGAATATAGGACTAATTTATAAAAAACCACAACTTATACTCCCAATTAGATACACACAACTTAAATTGGCCTAACATGCAATCATAATGTAACTAATCAGGTGATTACTTCAATTAGTGATAAAATTCATGCCAATTGAGACTCAAGTTACATTATATACTCCTGATGAGGTTCAATGATATCTAATTGACCCAACTTATGCTTATGATTAAGTTAATTGACTAATTTATTTAATCACTAAAAAAATGGGGCCAATTGAGCCCCAAATAATATTGTATACTCTTGATTAAGGTAATGGGGTTAAATTGGACCAAAGTATATTTATGATTAAACTAATGGAGTAATTAGTTAAATTAGTGATTGAAATGAGGCCAACTGAACCTAAAATCACATTATATAGTCTGAATTAGGTTCACTTGGCTTAATTTTTACCAAAGTGTTGTAAGATGCAATATGCTCATTAAAAATGATAAAAAATGAAGGTTACATATATAAGTTCCATGATCCATATTCCATCACACCTAACACTTCATAGTGGAGGAAATTATTAAATATCTAAAACAACATAAAACTACCCTTATTGACTAATGAATCAATTATTTAATATTGGTTGCATGCAAAAATTCCTATACTATGAACTAGTAAGTTATAATTATAACACAAAGAGATATAATTTATGAATACCTCAAACTTTTCACATGTTAGTAACTTTATGAATACATCTACATACTAACTTTAATGGGGAAATACTATAGTTTTATGTTTTGATACTCAACATGTTCACATATGACATATAAATTAACTTAAATGTGATTCATGTAGTCATGAAATAATGGGTTATGAAAAAATTTCAAAATACCTTAGTAATCATAATACAAAACTATAGACTAAACTTGTGGTACTCTCAATCCTACAAGAATGCAAAGTATCCATATCACTTCATAGATAACTCCTGTTGAAGTGAAATATTTTTATTATATGGAAGAGTGTGAAAGAAAATTATACTTCTTCCCCCTTCCCATGAGATTACATTATATCTTAAAAACACGACAAATTAATAAGTTTATTTTTTATCATCAATATAACCTACATGATTTATTCCCATGTATCCCATCAATAATAATTTTTCATTCTTCTTATAAACTATATCATATCATATTATTCCTTGAATATGTCTCAATATCTGATTTACTTATTTGTAATGGATTAATTTGGGTTCCTACATGAATCACATAAGATAACTAACAACATATTTGATATTTTTCATAATGTATGTTAAATAGATTATACTCCCAATCAACTATCGATAGAGAGTGGAACTTACCAATGGTTATGTACATGCAGGAGGCAATATAAGTCTTGTGTCTATAGGTGTGGTCATTGGTTTACAATCCATTATCTAAAACTTATCAAGAAATGTATTGGTATATATCATTTGTGAAACATTTTTTTTACCTTTTTTTTGAAACTTCTAGTCCAAAATAGTAGTTTATTAGCTTTAGATATGCCATGTTGAATAATCACTTGATATCATTCTTTATAGTATCAATCATCTTCAATGAATTTTTAGTAATTAATAGATCATAAACATAAAAAAATATTATAAAAATAACCGTCCCCCTTATTTTTTGAGTTTGATATTAGGATCATATGGACTCCTTTAGAATCCATATTGTATGAGATAATATATTTTTTATATACTAGGATCTAGGAGCCTATTTGAGACTATACAGTGACTTTATAAGTATACATACTTTACGTTCCTCAAATTATTTGACATATCATTCTAGTTGGGTCAGGTGTACTTACTCATATATATATATATATATATATATATATATATATATATATTCATTCATTCAATAAAGTATTTTGACATCCATTTGATGAACATTCCCTAAAAACTATGCAATCATAGAAAAAATTATTCTAATTATTCAAATTTTGGCTATGGGAGCAAAAGTATCCTCATAGTCAATGCCTTATTTATGAGCATAACCATTTGCTACAATTTTTTTCTTGTAATTTTTTATGATGAAAATTTCCTTTTACTTAGTATTAAATATCCACCTAAAGCCAATGGGATTCTTCCCTGGTGGAATATCAATAACCTACCAAGTGTTATTATTCATCAATGACTAAAATTTTACACCCATGAAATATTTATAAGGTTTTTATTTTTGGGATTATCTTAATGTATATGGATTAAATTTTATCTTAACTATGCTCATAATGTCCACATTACCTATTTTTGAGTCATGTTGTGAGTCCTCAGTCTTAAACTAGATGTTTTAGGGACTCCATATAATTTTTAATATCATATTTCAATATTATACCACTTAGGAATACATTGAGTAGTGGGAAGTGGTATTGTTGGTCTTGGTTGACCATAATCAATGTTTCTACCACTATCACCATCTAATAAAGTTACATGTATAATTCCTATATCATGTTCCTCTATGGAGGTGGACTATTTCCTCTCTTTTCCTCAAACATGACATCCCTGTTGATGAGAAACTTCTTAGTTTATAGTTCAAGGAGCTGATATGCCTTTGAATATTTATTATATCCCATAAAAATTCATTCCTTGGTTTTATATATACAATTTATTTATTTTATTTTTTAGGACATGAATGTATGACTTACAATCAAAAATTTAAAGATGTGGAAATTCCAGTTTGTTCCATGCCCAATATTCCTATGATGTGATCCCATCAAGGGATTTTTTGGGTGACCTATTCAACAAGTATACTATTATGTGACATACTTATAACCAATATGAATGAGATAAATATGCATCCTCAACTATGTAATGAAACATATGTACAATTTCATTATTACATCATTTTTCAATCCCATTTTTATATGGCATATGGAGTAGTCAATTGGTGATGTATTCCATTCACTTCGATATATGCTAAGAAATATATAGTGGTGTATTACACACCCCCCATGATATAAGCTTATATAATTTTTTTTTTGACCATTTTTATGTTCCATAATGGACTTGAATTCTTCAAATACTTGGAATTCTTGCTTTTTAGTCTTCAAAAGGTATAACCACATATTTTGTGAGTAGTCATTAATAAATCTCTAAAAATACTTGTATATTTTAGGTGTGGGAGTAATGTGTCTAGGTATAAGGGTGTGCACCAAATCCAATAGACTAGAATCTCAATATTTATTTTTTCCAAATAGAGCTATCCATTACTTTCTATTGAGGAAACTAGAATAAATATCAAAATATTGATTGATTAAGGGAAGGCATCTAATCATGTTGTGTCTAATCAATGTGAGTAGATATCCATAACTCAAGTGTCCATGTATTTTTTTTCATAGATCTATAATGTTTGTTTACTTTACTAAAATTTAATGATGGTGATTTTTAGCATCATCAATCTAAAACATTCTTTTAATAGTCAAATCTGTCAAAACTATTGTGGATCCTTTAGACTTTTTTTTATTAGGTAAAACATTTTAGCACATTTGTTACCAAACTCAAACTTAAGGTTATGATCTATTAGTTGGTTAACATAAAATAGTATTTTAATGATTATTTTGATATAGAAGACATCTTGGATAGTGAAAATTTTCTTTCTAAGTTGTAAATAAATATCCCCACAACCTTGAATAGTGTAGGATGTATCATTTCAAAGAGAGACATTGCCTTGTGACACTTTTTGATTCCATGTGGAACCATTCAATTTTAATAGTAATTTTACTTGTAACACTAAAATGTACATACGATACTAAATTTAGAGAAGTGTTCTCTTCATGTGTCTGAGTGGTAAATACATGATGCTCATTTGAAGAATCATTTTTTACTATAACATTCTCATGATGTTGTGAATTGGATGGTTTCTATTTCCTTTGGAATTTTTAAATTTGTTATTTCTCCTCTACCTATCATGAATTCTTTGGAGTGGACTTATGACTATATAATCCATGTATAAATGTATTATACCAATAATGTTTCAAATCATGTCCTATTTTTCCTCACATCGTGTTATAAAAAAATATAACTACCCTTATTTAATAATGCACCAATTATTTAATAGTGGGTGAAATTACAACTTCCTAGAGTATGAGATATTAAGATATTACTCTAAATAGTGTGTACATTATTATATTTATTAATTTAAAAATTATGGGTAACTAAACTCCAAATCATATGGTATACTAATAATTCAGTTGATGGGGCTAAAATTTCCAAAATTAAATTTTTGATTGAGATAATCAATTAATTAGTTCAATTAGTGATGAAAATTGGGCCAATTGAGACTCAAATATCATTCGATACTCCTATATAAGTTCATGGGGATCAAATTTTCCAAAAATGTATTCCTAGATGAATCAATTGAGTAATTGGTTAAATGTGATTGAGACCAATTGAGCCCTAAAATGTCTCATATTCTCTCAATTAGGTTGATAGGGATAAAATTATCACAAAATACATTTGTGGTTGAACTAATAAAAAAATTGTTTAATCAATAATATATTTATTCATTTAGTGATAAATCTAGGTCTAATATAGCCCCAAATGAGATATTATACTACCAATTAGGTTCACTAGGATTTAATTATGCCAAAATTTATCTCTGATTGAACCACATGATTGGTTGGTTTAATAAGTGATAAAAATAGGGGAAATTGAGCACCAAATAACATTTTATACTCAAAATTAAGTTTTCAAGGCTAAATTTTTACAAAAGTGAATTTTTTATTAAAATAATCAAGATATTATTTTAACCAATATATAAATTATGACCAATTTAACCCTAAATTTCATCATTTATTTCCAATCATGTTCACAAGGCCCAAATTATCCCAAATTTCACCCATGTTTCAAATAATTGATTGATTATATCAATTAATTGATAAATTAAGGTTGATTGAGCCCCACATCCATTTTTATATTCCCAATTATATTTTTGGGGCTCAAATTCACATAAATTGCATTTTTTAATGAACTAATCAAGTAATTAGTTTAACTAGTGATGAATTTGGGGAAAACTAAGCCCAAAAATAATGTCATAGACTCCAATTTAGTTTAATGTAGCTCAAATTACCCTAACATGTATTCATAATTTATTAAATAGAGTAATTGGTTCAATTAATGATTAAATTGGTTCCAATTGAGCTAATAGATGAATCATATAAACCAAATTAGGCTCATAAATATTAAATTATCCTAAACTCTATCTTTGATTGAACTAATTGAGTGATTAGTTTAATTAGTGATTTAATTGGATCCAATCGAGCCACAAATCATGTTATATACTCCTATATAAACCTAAATTTGGAATAAAACACTTATTCTCATCTTTTAATCCAAATTTGAATTATATTTAAAAAATTTATAATTTAACCCATTTATAAGATGTCAATACCATGAAAGAGAATTTTTAAGGTCCATTAACCATAAAATTTTATGTAGAAGGTATATGTGATTAGAACTAGACTATATTTCACTTTCTATTCTTGGGGTACCTTGGGAATTGATCTCTACATATATAATTATAAAATACATAGCTATATCGGCCCATTTTGCATAAACCCATACCCATACATGTTTTTACATTTTGTATTATGATCCCTTCTACATATTGTACCTTAACATACACCTTAAACCTTCCATTAATTTTTTAAAAGAAAGTGACTAATATGGATGGGTCATCTTGAATATTGTTATAAATTAAAAGTAATTTCCAAAATAATATTTATAAAGGCATATAAGAATATATTCATAAGATATAGATAGATATAATACATTACTACATTCACTAAAGGAAAATCTTAGAGCCAAGATTCCCCTTTTAATTTGTGCTTCACAATATTATAATTTTTTGAGACTTATCCATATTGGACTCTCTAAAAAATCCCTTCTGCTAAAGTAAGGCAATTATAACTCAATATTTTAATTAATAAATTCTATGGAAGATGAGGTTGAAAGAATTCCTCAAGATATTCCATCCAAACACCATAGAACTACATTGATGTTTTATTCTGAGCATGTATTATAAAAATCTATGATATTGATTCAATGGTTTTATTGATCTCATTATTGTTGTTTTGTTTTATATCATACATGATAGGTCAAATATAATATTTATTTACACATAATGTTATTCCACACACATATGTAAAGTGAAGGTATAGTCAAAATAAAAAACTATAAGACACATAAAATAGAAAATTTAGATTATTGAATCCTATAAAGATAGGCCCTATGGAACATAGAAAATATCAATGACACACAAAAATGATTGGATATATACTTTTTATATGGATATTCATGTAAAATAAATTCTCATATAACTACATAAAGGTATAAAAGCATAGTGCATGTTCAAAATATTGGGAGTAGCTTAAATATAGTTAACACAATAATAATAGAGTCTCATATTATATAACATTAAATGTTTATTGTTTAATACCTCTTATCATATTATTAAATTTCTCTAGTTTATGTTTGAAACACTTAGGATCACTTTATCTAGTGTATTTTTTACCATGGTTTTCTTTTTGGTGACCATCTTAAGCATATGAGGGTCTCACATCCCATTTTCCCAACTTGTCACCAGTCAAAATGCTCAAGCATCATTTTTGGTTTTGTACTCATGCCTAGTTGAATTGGAATTGGATTTATACCCTTTTTTTTATCTTTTTATACCATAATGTTCTACATTTAAAATGAATATCTTAGGGGACCTCAACTTGTTACCATGAAGATATAATATATTTTAGAATATTTTTGTGTTGATATTGATTTTCAAATATGGAAAGTTAGAAACTATGTTTTTTAATCATGAAGATATGGAAAGAATTTTTTATATAAATAAAAAAAGGTTTTTTGATATCTAATGTCATCCTCACGATTCAAAGTTAAACATGCATGGTTAATATATAACTTAATCATATTCAACACCTATTAGATCACTAGGTAAATTCCCTTTGCATGATCAATTAAGATCCCCTAGATCTGCCACATACATCATCTCCTCCTCCTTGGTGATGATGTGTTTTTACATAGATAGAATTCTCAGAGCTATTGTAGGATCCCATCTCCTCACTCTCATATGTTGTCACCTCACTATGGCTATGTTGGTGGTTCTAATAAAGAAGGTGGGAGAAGGGGGGCTAGGGATCTTCTCGACATGAATTTTTTTTCACCTACTATTTTTCTCTCTTAGTATAATGATGAAAATTAAAATAAATAATATAATTATGGATGTTATCCATTACCTATAGATGAAACCCCCCCTACTCAGGGGGATGGGGAGGAAATATGCAAGATCCTCCCTCTCCATCACCCCCTCTAGCCAACATGTTTATTTCTTTTATTTAATGACTTATGAGTTCTTGTGTTTTTTATGTGATCCTTTTGTTTTATTGTTATGATTTTATATTTGTATTCCTTGATGTGATATTTTTTATTGTGTTTTCATTATTGAGACTCTACAAAACTTGCTCAATTTCTAAGAATTTTATAGCTAAGTGTGATTTTGCTTCTAAAGTCGTTCTCTTTCCACTGAATTTTTTTATATGACTAGAATTTTACTATATCATTTTTATTAATATAATTGTTATTTTTAATCAAAAAAATTATAAAAATACAAAAAATTCATGAAAGGTAAAATACAAAAAAAATAGTTTCATTTATCTTGGTCATATGATGCACATCATACCTATTTTACACTATGAAGTCTAAAAATGCATGTTTAAAAATAAATTTATAAATGATATACCTTGATGTTGGTATGGGGTAGGGAATTTTGAATAAATATTCTTATCAATACTATTTTCATCTCTCTAGGGAAACATACATTTTTTAATATGTTAACAAATAACATTATGCTATTTAGAACTACCTTTACATATACCATGTTTATTACTCACTTAAGGTAAACATATCTTACATATGTACATGGATTTATTCATAATATTTATAGAACATCATTACATTTGAGGATTCATTTTATATATCATCATCTATGACCTTGATTTAGGAATTTTTATTGAGATTGAATTCATTCTTATATTTTATATATTTCACATGTCTCTTTCCTTATATTTACATTAAAATTATTATAAACCACTTTTTTCATGTTTCTTGACCACTTTATTTTAATCGCATACTTAGAATTTAAATTAGTCCTCACATATTTATCAAGAAATTTTGTCATATCATGTAATGAGTTATAATGGAATATAATAGATTCTTAGAATATTCATCATCTCATTCCTATAGTTTATGATCCTTTCTCCTTATTTCTCTTATGCATCCTTGTGCTTCCTTGTGATACCTTCTAAATTCTTCAAAATATACAAATAAATAATAAAAAAATGGTTTCATACACAAATGTATTTATTTTTCCTTTGTGGTTATTATATCCAAGCATGATATTTATTTACATATTGTTTTCCTTTATGGGGGATTTTTTTATCTCATGCGATTGTAATTTTAATATTATTAGTTTGTCTATAGTCACAAGTTTAGATTTATATGACTATTGGCAAATAATAATATTAATTTTCATCATATACAATCTATTAGTTATTCATGTATCACTTCAACAATCCATATTAATCACATGTGTTATTAAATATTATAATTTTTCATCATCAATACACTATTCAATTTAATACATATTCCACTTTGAAGGTACATAACATATATTTATTTATTTTGGCATGGGTCCCACATATGTTTTCTATATATTATTGAAACTATATATTACTAACTTCAAACTATATGATTTTTACACCACGATTGAAATATTATGGACATCATTACTCTTTATGACTTTCTTGGAACATTTTACATCTTAGGGAAGAATGGGATATTCAATTAGTACACCAATATAATTAAATATAAATTCATATTCTATTTATCCTTATCACATGTAGTTATATTTATCACATGTCATGACATCTCAATTTTACATGTCACAACCCAAAAAATATGAATGTCAAAATTATGAACTTTATAAATAGATTAACTAGTTTACAACAAGTGATTCTCACTTTTACTTATAACAATGCAAATGGTATTCCAAATTTCATCACTCTTATATCTTAATATATTAGAGTTAAAACATGAATACATGTGAAACTCATAAATTTCAAAGTATTTTTAAAAATAAATAATGGTTTAAGGTTGAGAATAACACAATTAATTTTAAATATAAAAATAAACTAAATTTATTGATATTCTAATAGTAGGAAAAGTTAATATATAAACATAAAAGAGTTTATAAAGGATATTAACATATAGGTCATCATTCATTTCTAATACCATTTTAGATGTATACCATCTCTTGGTTAGTATTTAATTAATCATCCCAATTACATTGTATATTCCAATAATATTCTATATTTATAATACACACTCTATTAATTTATTTGTGGATTGTTGTTCCTATAAATGTCACATAATATCCTTGTGCATGCAATAATCCTATATATGAATTATAATCACTTTAATATTCTATGGAATACGGTTGATATTGGAATTTTACCAATTTACCCAATGACATGTTTCCTTTTCAAGTAAATATTTTATTATTCTTAAGAAAAGAAAACAAGTTGGATAATATTTAAAATATTCTAATTTGTCTTTGAAAATTTAATATTATAAACTTTAAAAAACTCAAAGTATAATATAATTTAGGTCTAAACTATTTTAACCATAAATTAAATATCTTAAGAATTAAAATACTTACTTTGACAAACTCAAATAATAATTTAATGACCACTATGAATCTTAATATTATTTAACTTATGTGTCTAATTTAAAACACATAAATTCCAACATATCTAATTGTATTATGTTAAATTTAAATATTTCCCTTAAACAAATATTTAACATAATAATGAATATACATATATCTCTAAAATTATAATTTTATTTCATTATACCAACATAATAAAATTTATTCAACCATCATGTTAGAATTAAAATAAAAACTAACAATGGTTGTCTTTTACAATAAAATAAGTCAAATATTTTTTCCATCAATCACTAATAGTAATTTATTTCCATCATAATAACATGGAATAGTCATTCAAACTACTAACATAGTAGATGGGGAAAAGGGCTTAATTATTATACCAAATTTTTTTTACTAAGGTTATCATCCTTCATCATAAAAATAATGATATTATTTACAATTTGTCACCATATTAAACAAAAAACTTAAGTGTTTTTGGGTGACATTTATCTAGACATTTGAAGATCAAAATTAATTTTAGCATAAGGTGAGATACATAAAACTACCATTTATGTTTATAAACAAGTAATTATATAAACAAGACTAGTCTATGATAAGTCTTAAAAACAAAAGTTATTTTAAAATAGATAATTTTACAGTAAACCTTAAATCTAATACAAATGTCAAATATTATTTCTATAAAATGCATTTTAGAACATATACAAGATTGATGTATAGTAGCAGCTGATAAGAATGATATAATATTAAATTATTATTCATAAACAAGTCACAAATTTAAATTATCATTTCATATTACTATTCAAAATGTCGAATGTGGAACTCAAATAAGGTAATGGTAAAACATAAAAAACACATAGAATATTTTATTAGTTATATTAATCCATTTACATTAAAAATTGAATACAACTTAAAAAATTCAATCTTAGAATTTATTAGTTTTACATAACGATAATTTACAAAATTTAAATTGATAAAAATAATCATTATTTTATCAATGCTTATAAATCAAGAATTAGAGATATAGAACATTTAGACTTGCACAAATAAAAATTCATTCAAACTTATAGTTATAATAATATAAATATCAAAGTCAATCAAATAAATTATATTGACAATCCTCATTCAATTCCCAAAAATATTTAACTCATAACATTGAGTTTATAGGATATGAATAAATACAAATGATTTCTTCTTATTTTTATGCTATAATAGAAAATACATATTTATAACCAAGAATTACATAGGATGACTTAACTATAATAGCTATTAACGTGAAACAATTCTTTATCAAAGATAAAAATAATGAATTTTCATTTTTACTCATTCTTAAAATGCAATAGTTGAAGTAAACAACCATAAAATAGAATGTAAACTGCATATCTCAATCACATAATATTATATATCTATCGTTATTAATTTTCTAGTTAGAAAACAAATATAATGTATCCAACATGCCACTCATAATTTAAATAAGCAATAAATAACACAAACTTATATCAAACCATATTAATCAAAGGAAAAAATTATTAAGATCATTTTCCCAAAAGATTTAATTTATATTTGTAATCGACCATATCTATACAAGTAAAATGCTTACTAAAGTATCAATATCATGAAAAATATTTTAAAATCATAAAATTCATTTTAAATATTAAACTTATTAACAAAGATTATATCATAGTAACAAGATACAAATATAGGATTCCACTTAGTATTATTTATCCCTATATTAAATACATATGAATTAAGTACCATAATTTACATGGTTTAACATAATGATATTGCAAATATAATAAGGGTTCGTCAATCACTCTTACATAATCACATTCTCTCTCTCTCTCTCTCTCTCTCTCTCTCTCTCTCTCTCTCTCTCTCTCTCTCTCTCTCTCTCTCTCTCTCTCTCTCTCTCTCTCTCTCTCTCTCTCTCTCTCTCTCTCTCTCTCTCTCTCTCTCTCTCACTCACTCACTCTCTCACTCACTCACTCACTCACACACACACACACACACACACACACACACACACACACACACACACACACACACACACACACACACACACACACACACACACACACACACACACAGTTTAATGCCTCAATAAAATTTTGATGTCATTTTATAAAATCCAATACAACTATACCTTTACCTCTTGAATCATCCAACATGTAATACATAGTAGTTATAAATAGAATTCTATTATGCAATCACTGATGTGGGGGACTAAAAATATAAGTAATATAATTCCAACCATTGGTGGCCCTTACCACCCCATCCACTGGCCACAAGAATGTAATAATTCCATAGATAAGAACATAATGATATAAATATATAAAGATAATTAATCACAAATAGAGTTTGGTTGCACTAAATAAATATAGGGTTTTAAATCTAGACACAAAAATGTTGTGAAAAAAATAAAAAAAAATAAAAATGACCTAAAACCCAAAATGTTAAACCAATAGATTTGATAAAATATAAAAATATCATGGAGAGATGAGTGTTACCAAATAGGGTTGAACAAGAACACAACAAAATAAAAATACCAAGAAACCCAAGATGTTATCCATAAGCCATGTTTAAATTAAACCAAACAATACTTATAGTGTTATGTCATTCACTATTAGTGCCATCTAAGGGTGAGGTGAATACTAAATTATTTAATGTCACATAGTTTTCATTAAAAAACAACTCACATACAAAAATCCTGAATGAATTTTATCCCAAGAAACATCAAATAACAACATACCACCAATAAAAGGAGTTTAATAGGAAATGGGGGTCATACATAACAAATTTTTTTGTATGAACCTTAGTTTTTTATTTTACTCCAAATAATTAAACTTATTTATAAATTTTTTTTCCTCATTTTTACAAAATTGTAAACAAACAAACAATGAAATAACCAAGATAAGATATTGAACTTACCTTCCAAAAATATCATAGTTTTTAAAACCAAGGTTTATTATTATCATTTCTCCTAATATTTAGTTTCCTTATTTTATCAACCTCATCCTTTCTATGTTTTCCCATTGAATACCTTGTTTTATAACCACTGTTAAAGATACAATAATAATGATATCATTATTAATAAGAAACATGGGTGACAAACAACAATGTCCAAGTTATTTTGGGATATCATTGAGAAAGATGTGGTGGAGGTTGTTAATGAGTTTCTCTCTTCAAGATAGATATTGAAAGAGCCTAACACCATATTTACTAATATAATTCATAAAAATGAGGGTCCTTCTAGTTTATCTAAATTTAGATCTATCATCCTATGTAACATTGTGTATAAAATCATAACTAAAGTTCTATCTTTGAGAATGCAGCCATTAATGGATAAAATCATCAATGCTTAACAAGGTGGATTTATTTTAGGGAGGAAAATTTAATATGGTATAATAGTTATCCATGAAATAATTCATTTCATGGATAAAATTAATCAAGTAGGGATGATTTTGAAGCTTGATATGAATGAGGTGTATGATAGGCTAGATTGGAAGTTTTTGGACAAGGTTATGACCCAATTTGAGTTTGAAGATATATTTAGGGGTCTAATCAAAGCTTGTATTTCTACCTCTATGTTTTATATCCTAATTAATGGAGTTATTATTGGCTAATTTAGAATTAAAATGGGTATAAAATAAGAAGACCTAATTTCCCTGTTTATTTTCATTATTATGGCATAATCCCTTAGTACATTTCTATTGGTAGCTCTCATAGAAGGTGAGATGAAAGGTGTCAAACCTATCCATAATATTAAACCAAATATTCAATATAAGTTTGTGGATAATACTATTCTTATGGTTGAATCCTTATTTATGGAAGAAAAATAATTAAAGAGGGTGATTTTGTCTTATGAAGCTTCCTCTCATCAAAAAGTTAGTTTTGAGAAGAGTTCCCTTTATTTTTTAATACTCTAATGGATAGGCAACACAAAATAGTGGTAATACAAGATTTCCAGATCAAATAATTACCCATCACTTATCTTGGCATGCCTATGAGTAATATAAAACTTGTCATCATGGATTAGAACCCTCTATTGGATAGGTTTCAAAAAAGTTGGCTAGTTGGAAAGATAAACTTATTTCCTTCATAGGGAAGGTAGTTCTTATTAAGAGTGTGTTGCAAGTCATCCTATTTATTTAATGTCTATGTTTAAAATTCAAAGTATTTTTAGGGATAATTTTTATTTGGTCTTGTGTGGAGGAGAATAATAAGTTCTCTCTAGTGGCTTGGGATAGAATTTATGATCCGAAAGGCTTTGAAGGTTTGGGCTTTAGAAAAATTAAGTGGATGAACCTGGCACTAATTGCCAAATTAGCTTGGAGATTCATCACTAGTAACACTTTTTGGATTAAAACATTATAAGATAAATAATTTAACTCTATAAATATGATGTCATTCTTATATAAGGATAATTTTACCATAGGGTTCTCTTTTTGAAATTATATGATTTCCAGAAAAGATCTTATTATTAGGGGACATAAATGGAAGATAGGTAACAAACAATAAGATAAATTTTAGGAGGATACATGGTTACTAGATAAACCTATTATCTCCTTGGAACCATGCTCATATATTATATTGATAATCTAATGCTCCTATGGATGAAAAGTTTCTAATTATATGGAGTTTTCAAATGACAATATAAGATGGAAAATATTGTTGGGATCTAATTTATCTATTTAAGAGAATTATATGGTACATGATCTTTAGGTTATTCTTAAAATATTTCACATTCATCATATTATCAAGAAGGATGTTTTTATTTGGAAGGATTCATTTGAGGAATCCTATAATATCAAATAAATTTATAAATTGATTTTTTAAGCTCATTATGAAGACATTCTTGGGCTAGTATGTAGAACAAATACTTGATCTCTAATATTAATATTTATTATGGATTTATATTCATAAATAAATTATAAATATTGATAACCTAAGGAAAATGGAAATGTGTTTGGTCAATAGATGTCCTTTTTGAAAATCTAAAAAATTAATCAGCGGCACACCTTCTTGTAGGGTGCTTTTTTCCTTGGAGGTTTAGAGTTTCTTTTTTGAACATTTTTGATTTCTTATGTTCAATCTCATTTTATTATAGAATTTTGGATAGCTTAGAATCCTCCTTATAAGAATGAAAAGATTAAGAACATATATAAATTAGCACTACCACACATATTTTGGGATCTCTAGAATGAATGAAATAATAAGATTTTTAGGGTTAAATAACCGCCTAAAAGAAAGGTGGTAAAAAGAATTCAATCTAGTGTTTTGGATAATCTTAAAATTATCCCCTCTGGTAATTCCTTATGCATGAATGAATAGGAAGATAGAATTACATCCATTTTTTAGATTGAGGTATAATATGGTAATAATTTGGACCCAAAAATTGAAGCTAGGAAAAAAGTTAAATGGAAATCCTCATTACTAGGTTGGGTGAAATTAAATTTTGATAGGGCATCAAAATGGAACCTAGGTGTTTTTGGATGTGGGTGTATAGTGAAGGATGATAAAGGAAATTTCATTGCATCATATGTTGTAGGTATGGGTACTTAGACCAACCATTAAGCATAAGCCTTAAATACTCTTTAGGGTCTAAGGATGGAAAAAAACTCATGATAAATATAATTATGATAGAAGGTGATTCCTTGAATATAATAATTTTTTTATTAAAAAATAATATGGTAAATTATAGAATAAATCATATCATAGAGGAGGCCTACCTTCTTATTGAGTCTTTCCATAAGGTCACTATAAAACATGTGTTTAAAGAAGGGAATTAGGATATAGACTTATTTTCAAATGAAAGAGTTATGTCAACAGATCTAATAAGGTGGAATTATTTGAAAAATATTCCTATTTTGCTTATCCAAAGAATTTATAAGGAAGATATATTATGTAATGATTAGCAACACTTGCATGATATGCTTTATGTTGTAAACATTTTATCATGTTAGTTTTTACTTTTATTTGATATGTAGGGGCATGTTAATTTAATGAGTCCTAATGGAAGGGTCATCCTAGCCTCTACTTCTCACTCCTTGGTCCTATGTATTAAACTCCCCATATTATTGAATGGAGATGGGGTAATTATATTAAAATTTGGGAAAGATTTTTCCCACAATTATGGTGATGATGAGAGATAAATGGTGGCTTGTGTTGAATAATTATTACTTGATAGGGATATTGTTGTATAAATTTCCTCCAATGAAGATAGAAATAGAATTCCTATAGTGATAAAGGTAATTGTAAAGAAACCTAAAAAGTTTATCAAAAAACATAGATGGATTGAGCCCATCCTAGATGTAATATTGGAGGATGTTGAGTTTTAGGAGATCCTACAAATTAGAGGAATGACAAAGTTAATGCAAAGGGTAGAAGGATATGATAAACACATTTACACATTTTTTTCAAGGATTGGAATTGTAGAGAGGTGGTCTTCAATGGGTCACTATAGAAATCATGGAGGAATTTATAGCTTAAGTGATTGGTTTGGATATGGAAGCCACTAAAATGTTCAAAATATGGAGAAATGTTTAGGAAGAAAAGGACAAGTTTTAATTAGAAGGGGAGATGTTGGATCCTTCACAAAGTGGATTTGACTAAAAAACCCTTCCTTATCCATTTGGAGAGGTTGTAAAGTGGGTTATGCTCTAAATCACATTAGAAGGCAGGTAGAACATTGTCTATTGGTCTCACTTCATTTTCCTTAATTACTTTAAGCATAATATTCCTTTGAGCTTTCCTTTTTACATTTTACATTTGATTAAAAGCTCCATTTTAGATGTAAAACATGAAAATAAGAGTGAAAATTCACATCATGTATTTATTTTTATGATCTATAATTATTTTAGAAGGATGACCAAGAGTCCCCTATATTTCCCTCCATCTAAACCTAAGTCTATTGATATTAGAGCTCCTTCTAAGTTGAGTGGTCTAAAGAACACTATTTATAGTAAACAAATTATTCAAAAAATATGGTTTCTTCAAGCTCACACCTAGATAATTAAAAGATCAAACTGATGATCTTCTCTAAGGGAAAATCTAATAAGGAAAGGGCATTTATTCCTAAAAAAGGTGCTTTTATAAAAGATCCAATTTTTGTTCATGAGGAAGAGGCTATGGAGGGATTAAATTTGTTAAAGGATAAAGATTTATATGGTAATAACAAGTGGAAGACTCTTATTTATGATTTTTATATTATGGAAAATGTGGAGGAGATTCAAAAACCTTCTCATAGGTCCTCTACCCTCGATAAAGGTTTAAATTTTGAATTTGATAGAGTGGCTGAATTTCTTGTCAGTCATTAATTTTGATAGTATTGAAAAGGAATTACATCTTCAAAAAGTGATGCTCATCTAGTTTATGGATGAACTCACAACCTAGAAGGAATAAACCAAGTCTCTTTTGGTCTTAGTTCCCCAGTATAATTTTGAAGATGAACAGAAAGAAACAATTGCCTAATTGAATAGGTCAAGGGATAGGGTTTCAATCTTATAAAGGGAGAATGTTTGTATGAAGGAAAATGTTAAATATATTATAGATTTTATAAAAACATGAATTAATGACAACATCATTAGACTTGGGACTCTTATAAATAATTTGAGTAGCATGAAAAAAGGATTTGGGCCTTCTTCCTTACTAGCTCAAAAGTGTAGTGAATGTGATTTAGATATTGGCCTATCTCCCTGAACTTTTCAATAGATGGATTTAGACCTTAAAATATGTATTATAAGCTGGGAGGAGACCTTAAGAGGTTTTAAATATTAATTTATTTTTGGTAGTTATTTGGTGGTTTTCTTATTGTTTTTGGTTTGATGTAGGTTTTTTTCTTGTTTTTTAAAAACATTATTTTTTATTTCAGCCTCAGGGGCCTAGTCCACATGTTCCTTTTATAGGGTTGGGTCCCTAGTAAAAAATCTAGATTTAACATTAATAAAAAACAATAATGTCCATGATCTCCAAAAATTGGTTAAATATATGTATAACATAGTTAAGTACCAATAAATCTATCTTCTCATTAAGCCACTATGTTCCATAACTCATACATGGCTTCTTTGTTGAGGTTAAGGGTATAGCCTAGATTTGTTCTCTAAACAAAATAAAAACTTATTCATACTTAGCTTTCACCTAATTTATATCGAAGTAACATTCAATTTAAGTATGATTAAGAACTTAAACTTAATCAAGGTCCAAATTAATCAATCATTAAACATTTTACTTGACATAATATAGGTCTTAAGATCAAACAAATTATCAATGTTTTTTTTATCAAAACCTTATAATCATGGAATATTCCTAAGTTAAGGTTTTACAAGTAAAGGTAGAAATTTTAATTGTTTTAAAAGCATACCAAGGCTAGTTTAACATTTATAGGCCAAATACAACTTGAACATTCTTAATGTTAAACTGATCAAGCATCACATACCCAAGTCCATGTGATTTTTATGTCATAACCATAGATGATAAAAACACCAAGTTTAACCAAATAAATAGTGATAAAAATTTGGCCATATTCCGATGATAACAACTTAAAAAATAATGAATAGTGCAAGGTAATCACATCACATTAAAATAATAAAATACTTGGTGGAACATCAAATATAATATGTGTCTTACCCCTTTTTATACGTTTATAACATTATTTTGTGTCAATTTAGAGA
Organism: Torreya grandis; assembly: GCA_037957365.1. Taxonomy (NCBI): domain Eukaryota; kingdom Viridiplantae; phylum Streptophyta; class Pinopsida; order Cupressales; family Taxaceae; genus Torreya; species Torreya grandis. Next base: position 28,858 of record JARHVA010002438.1, on the reverse strand, counting down.
ATTATTCCACCCTTGAGCCTATATCATCCTCCAATTATACCTAAAACCATACAAACAACATGAATAGTACTTGTATCATATAGATAATAATAGTCACAAGTAAAACATCTAAATAATAAACATATACATTTTAATTAGGAAATTAAATTATAAAGTATATAGAAAAATCATAATATTATGTTGTCATCAAATGCTTTAAGTGCTTTGTTAAGTTCTAACAAGGTGGGATATGACATCCACTCACCATAAAAAAAAGTGTCATCCCAGGGCCTATAATAAAGGTGAGGATAGTGCTACCTAAAAATATTTTCATCTTCTAACATAGCATTTTTCTCATCCAGCTAGTCCCTTTGGAAAAACACTTTCTTAATATATATTTTGCATAGTTTAACACTATGATGACCCTCAACATGGATTGGGTTCAATTGGATCATTTCCTCTTCCACCACCTAGAGATTAGTCATATTAGTCTAATATAGAATATGAAATGGATCAAGCACATATTTTATTAATAAAGCAACATAAAACACATCATTAATTTTAGAAACATAAGGAGGGAGAGCTAGATGATATGCAATAGGTCTAATCCTTTTCACAATGTCAAATGGTTCAAAAAAACATGGAACTAGTAATAGCTTGAATTACAATAGTACAAGCATTTACCCAGGTCTCAAAATTTTTATCTAATGGAACTAATAATAGCTTGAATTATAATAATACAAGCATTTACATTAATGTTTATTTCCATTGCTTGTACAACTAAACCTTAAGATATAAATTAATTAATGTTTCCATTGAAATACCTTGAATTATAATAGTACAAGCATTTACCCAGGTCTCAAAATTTTCATTAAGATATAGAATGATAAGAAAATGAGTAGTAATCAATAAATCCTTCAATTTATAAAATGATTCTTCACATTGAGGAGTCCAAAAAAAATATTACCCTTATTATACAACTAACTAATGGGGTTAACAATTAAGAATTTTCTCAACAAAACTTCTATAATAACTAGCTATATCCATAAAACTTATTAATTCATGAACATTTTTAGCAGCAAGCCACTCCTTTGTTGTTGTGATCTTGGTAGGATTATCTGATAACCCTTATTTGAAGATTATACATTTCAAATAATGGATCTTAGCTTGGTATAATAATAACTTAGATAAATTTCCATACAAATTATGTTTTCTTGGCCATTAAAAGACTAAGCACATATTTTTTAATGTTCAAATTCAATCTTATAATACATCAAGATATCATATAGATATACCAACACAAAATTATTTGAAAAATCCTTAAATACACTATTCATTAAATTCATAAAGTTAGTTGGTTCATTAATCAAGCCAAAATGCATAACAATAAACTCATAATGACCATACTTTGTGTGAAATGTAATCTTGTGCACATATTCAGATTTTATATGAAGTTGATAATACCTTGATCAAATATAAATCTTATAAAATATAGAAACATCCTTCATTTGATAAAAAATATCAGCCATTCTTGGAATATGATACTTATTTTCAATAGTGACTTTATTCAACATTTTATTAAAAATGAAAAATCTTTAAGTATTGTCTTTAATTTTGATAAAGATGACAAGATCTCTCTAGTTTGACATACTAGGTGAAATCATACCCTTGTTTAAAATTTATTTCTAATAGAATTTTAGTTCTTATAGATATACCACATTCGTCTAAAAAGGAACCTTAGATGTAAGTGTAGATCCAGGTACAATATCCAAGGAAAAATAAAATTCCATTCTATGAGGCAAACCAGGTAATTCTTTATACAATACATCCATAAATTATCTTAAAAATAGATAAAATTAAATGAAAAATTATGTTTATTTTATATATTTTTTTAATTTTAAAAATATATAGGTTACAACCCTTGCAAACTAATATTTTCAATAGCATGGCTGAAGTAATTTTGTGAGCCGTGAGATTCACAACACCCTAGATTACCAATAAATATATTAGAATTTATTGCTAAAATAATTAAAATGGTATTGTTTTTTTTAACCAATGCATACCCAAGATCAGGTTATATGATCTTAAGGAAGACAAAAAAATTTACCTTGGTTTTAAAGACCCCAAGATCAAGTTATTTTTGTTCCAAACATTCCAACATGGAAATTATATTGCTTATGCCAAATTATTCTTCCCATACTTATCTTAACTTTAATGATTTAATGTTACATTTGAAATAAATATAAGGACATATGAAACTAATGTAACACCATATTGAGTCAATATTTATAAATTAAAACTATAAATTATACCTCTAGTCTCAATAGGGGTGGACTACAAGTCTGCATTTTGATTTTGATACTAACATAGACTTAGTGATTAGCTAGATGATTGTTCTGTAGTAATGTAAAATCCTTTTTCTAGTGGTTATCACCACAATCCCATAATTACACCATCCTTTGTCAGGGATAGGGAAATTTTTTTAATCTAGTGGTTAGTGTATGAGAGTTAGTTTGAGGTTTCTTGTTTGTCCCACCATTTTTATTACAAAATTATGAGTTGTAGGACACTTATTCAATATATGGTACTTTTACTAATTAGCATACTTTCCAAATTTGAATCCTTTGATAAATTTTACAAACAAGAGAATTAATATTATTAAGCTTGGATTGCATCTTATTATTCACGAATTATTATCTTGCCTTCTTGTGAAACTTCTTCTTTTCTTCTACTTGATAAGTAGATTCAATAGATACAAAAAAAATATGAGGCTTAGTCCTATTAAAATCATGCATTAACACCTCTCACAAAGATAACTTTAATTTTTTTACCTTTATATCATCATCATGAATATAATTTACATAATTTAAAAGACTAAGGAACTTATTTTAATATTTAGATATAATCATACTACCTTAATTTAAAGGCTAAAATTTAGTTATTTTCTTCTTGTTATAGGTATCATTATAATACCTCTTTCACATCTTACTCTAATTTTTTTCCAAATAAAGTTCATAATATCATACCCCTTGAGAGAACAAAGTTAATTCCATGATAAATATGCATCACCCACCAATTGGTAGGCCTTAACGCGAGTCTTAACATTGGAAATCATATTATACAAAGTAAATTACTTTTGAAAATTTACCATACATGTCTTATCACCATATTCAATTTGGGCATAAGTAAGAGTTAGGTTATTCTTATGTTACTTAATGATACATTGAATTACCACTTGAGGTTTTATTTATTCACCCTACATCTCCATATAATACTCCTCTTATTCATTCATGCCATGGCCTTCAATATTTGTCAACCTTAGACATTGAGAATTCACTTTTTCATGAATACCATAGGTTAAAACCAAATATCATCATTTCCCACTAGATTATTAGCATTATATCAGTTGGAATTGGTGTTAGCATTGGGATTATATTTTATTACCTAAGGAGGTTCATTCTTCCTTTGGTTTGTATTGATTCTTCAACCACCTCTACCTCCATAGAAAAGATTGTTAATGATTCCACCCTCACATGTTCATGTTATCACCATAATGAGATACACAAACTATTTTTTAGACCAAAAAATATTCCTAAATATCTTATTGAGGTCAACATACCCCCCAGTTATGAAAAATGGGGTCCCTTTTTTCAAATTGTGCAAGTTTGTACCTTAAAATTGAAAACTCACTTGATCAGAGTACCTTTGGCATGTTTATATTTAAATATTTATTTCAATTTCACCCAAAACTAGTTTGGTTATCATATTCATTTATTATTTTGGTTTCATATTTCTTAAATTTTCTAACATTAGATCTTTATGTTTCAGGTTATATCTCCAATGGAGTCCATTTGGAATGGAAAATGTCTTGGGTTCCATATATTAATTTTAATTTGATCTTTTACTAAACTTTGGTCTATTGAAAATCAAATTGAAGTCATGTTTAATAATCTTGAAACCTTCATTCAAATTACCCTAGCTCAGGTCCCTTTGAATCAAATTCAAATTTGTGTGGGAGCAATTTACATAGGAATGATTAATTAAGTCATAAACCTATTTTAATTTATATTCTAAGGTTTAGTTGTGTTTATCAACAATACCAAACCTTAATCTAAAAATTTATACTCAGTCCTTTATGCCCTAAGCCCCTTTTATTCCTTTTATCTCCACATAATCTAATTAACTACAGTGTCCCTTTTCTAGTATTCTAAGCATTATCCTAACACTTTACTCCATGTCTTTTATTATGTGTGGGGTCCCCTTTTATCATGTTTAAAAAAAAATATTAAATATTTTATCCTAAGGTCTTACCTGTGGTTATTAACACAAAATAAAACCGTAGTCCAAAAAATTTATGCTAAGTTATTTATTTTCCTGAGCACTGACTTAAACATAATTTTCATCCTCAAGATCAATAGTCTATGTTTGCTCAGGGAATCAATATCCAACAATGAAATATTAAAGTTAAAAAGTCAAAGCCTTGGCCCTAAGCTAATGTTCAAACATCTTCTAAAGATTAATGGTCCACATCTACTTGGGAAAGAAAGATCTAATGGTATGTATTAAATCAAGACTTCAACAGAGCCTCAAGACAAGTGTCACACTCACCTTTCAAAGAACACTCAACAAATAATGGCATTTTACCTTACAAATCAAGATCTAACGGAGCACATCTGCTTGGGTAAAGATGATCAGATGGTGTGTAGAAAATGTTAAAAAGTCAAGAATCTTGAGGATGAATTTGGAGATGACATGTGGCATAGCCATGAACCATAAATTAAATATTAAGTATCTTTCAAATATTGATGGTATGAAAATAAGCGTATACATTTTGATTAATGGTCTATAGAGTAAGAGGTATAATTAAGCAGATCAATATTGATGGAGTGTGATTGATCTATGCAAACAAGATCAATGGTGCAAGATCAATGTTGAAATTTAAACAAAGCTAAGAGCAAATGTGGAAGTGATAAGTGTCATAACTATGAGGAACATAACAAGTGGCCAATGGAGTTCAATATTTTAGATCAAGATCAAGAGTTTGTGTTGATTTATGTAAAATAGAATCCAATGGTGCAAGATCAAGGTGGAATTTTCAAAAGACAATGGTCACTTTTTAAATATTAATGAGTAAAATGTTATGAAAATTCCATAGGGATGCCAAGGTGATGCCACATCAGAGCCACATAAGTATAATATGACAAGTTAAATATTTTACAAACCCAATAAATGCAAGGGTATAAGTACATAATCCAATTAGGATTTAAGTCATGAAGCTTACACAAGTTCAAATAGCTACCACCATTAAAGCACTATAAAAACCTTTAGGAAAGCCTTGATAAGTACACAAACCCTAATTTGACCTTATGATCATTATAATAAAATCAAGGAACTTGAATTATCTCTTCTCCAAGGATAATTTGATCCATATTTGAATTGAAAATCACTAGCAAGCAATCTAGAGAAGGCCACATCCATGGCAGCCTAAAAAAGTGTTTTAAGGGAAACATGTGGATCTCTTTCTAACTTCAAATACAGAAGAGAGGGTTTTTAAAGACACATAATTTGATGCCATAGCTCTAAATATATGGGAAAATAATTGTTTGAGCTTGTTTTGGACCATTGAGAACTAACAACCCATCACAAGATAAGAACATGTTTGCAAGGAGGCTCTACTACAATAATCAAAGGCATCTTGTAATAGAACAAAATTTGAAAGAAAAATCCATCTTGTCAATCCAAGAAGATAAATTCAATATATATGAGGACACCATGATTGACTTATTCAATCCCTTAAAGTTAGTTAGAGCCAAATAAGAGGCAATAAGTGAGTAAAATTCTATGACTACATGCCATGTTAGCCAATGGCAGGCTTCAAGCTATCAAGTAAAAGACTTCATCAAAGCCTTAATCAAGAATCAAGTCCCTAAATTTAGGATAGTTAGCCTATCCTACTTAAATATGGCCATGGCTATATTAGTGGACAAAATTAAAGCCCTGAGTAGTTGGTCCAAGTAGATGGAGGAAATTTCTAAGGACCTCAAAATTAGGAAGACAAGAAGCTACACATATTAGATAGATTAATAAATTAGCCCACCTCACTTAGTCCTTTGAGCCTTATCACTGATGAAGAGCTCAATCATATAAATTCAAAATTTATGTACTAATAAGGAACGAAGGCCAAGGAAAGATATGGGATAATAAGAAGAAGATCTTGGACCTACTATTATCATTTGAAAAGAAGATAAGAGATGTTAAGAGCATCAAGAAAGCCTTGGAAAGAGCTTAAAAGGACCTCAATAACCTAGAAGATCAAGAAAGAGAGATGTTCATGAGACCCATTGTTGACCTCCAACTGATCAACAAGCAACATTATATAATGAAGATCTTACAAGGAAGTTAGAAGGCTGCAACAACACTAGGGTCCCAAAGTTAGTTGGATTAGGAATATTATTTTGTAACTAGAATTGTCTATTTTAGAAATGTAATATTATTTTTGCAAAGGCATGCATAGATTTTAAAGTACATTTCCTATATGTTAGTTTATTAGAAAAGTTCATTTGTTATAGAATTTAATAGAAAGGACAACTTTCCTAGACACATGTACAAATATAATTTGTCATTAATAACTGACATACATCTTGAATTGCCTATATAAAGAGGTATTACCAATTGTAAAAAGGGAGGGAGATTTTAGAGCCAAAAAACTATTTGTAACTTTTGAGACAATTAATATAAGCAAGGAATTCTATAAAGTTTGTCCATATTTTCTTGTATGAATTACTATCATGGTTTCTCTCTCATTTGTTTGATCTTATCTTCAGATTTGAATGGTTCTTATGAATTCTAAATGTGCATATTTAAATGCAGAGTTGCTAATTTATGCTAATGTTATATTTATTGAAAGTTATTATGTTTAATTCACCTTATTTACTCTTCTTGCATCTAGGCTAATGTTATTTGCTTGCAAGTGTAAAATTCTTAAATTAAATGTTGTTCTCATTTGCATATTTTCATACCTTCCTTATATGTTTACCTGGTATGTGATAGGATTTGAGATTATGATACTTCACATTGCATATTAATTAAATACATGTTTAGAAGAAATTGGAACTTTGTCATAATGTTTGAAATAAAGATCAATGACACCTTTTTTTTCCCTACCCTTCTTTTTGCTCCTTTTTTTATCAATTCATCTTAGATCAATTTCATTGTGAATATTCATCTTATTTTAGCTTTAGACTTAGGTTTTAAGCACAATTCACTTTAAATAACATAAATCATCTTAAAAATCAAAGATTAACTATTAATCCACAGTGGCTCTTAACCACCAACTAATATAAATTTGTGAAATAATCAACCTATTCTACCTCTATTCCACCAAGGGTAACATAATTATCACAACAAATAACTCATGCAATGGATTCTTTAAATATAGAAATTAGAAGTGTTTCTTAAACACTATATGAACCTGTTGATACATCTAGGTGCATCAATAGGGAAAAAATTGATGCTAGATGGAGGGTCAGTTAAATATTTGAAAATTTACAACATCCTTGCTAATTTTAGTGAATTCTATTCAAAGATTAATGTATTATTTTCATATTTGTATTTATTTTATCATAATTTTGTAAATACAATTGATATTAATGGTTTCATACTAGTATTTGTGTTTATTTAGACAAATATAGATGTTTTTTGAAGTTTTATGTTTAATTATGGTAAATATAACCTTTTATTTGTGAATCCAAGGTGTTTGAGGTTAGTAATAGCTATTTTTTTTAAAGAATTATTGTATCTCTATAAATTTGAGTTTATTTGAGCTTGAAACATGTAAATATCATTCATATTTACATGTTTACACATATTTGAGCTAATTTGGTTAAATATTTATGTCCTTTGCCATTATTTATAAATTTTTGTGTGAAATTGGTTTAATGTGTAAGTCTAATCATCATTATTTGTAAAGATAAGACTCACACATTATATTTCAAATAGGGTTAAAAGCTCTCAAACTGGAATTGCCAATGATAAGGATTAGGTCATGTTCAGAGACAAGGGTTACCCTTCTTTAATTAGAAGTCCATAGGAGAGCTAGGTGAGACACATGTAAGCATAGACTTTCAAAGTCTCAACCAACTTCACCAATTCAGGGTGCTCCTATGTTCAATCCCTATCAAGGTATGGCTTAGCTAGGTGGTTCTTCAATCAATGTGCCATGTGTGGTACATGACCTTCCTCATAATCCTAAAAAGTATTTACCTAATTTTATTCCTAATAGTGTTGTAACTATTGAATAATAAATTAAAAGCTTCAAAGTTACTTTAAGACTTTTGAATGTTGTTCATGAAGATGTGGCATGTAGATTGTTCCCATTTACTTTCAAGGATGTTGCATATGAATGGTTCCTTAACCTTCCTAAAAACTACATAGCTAGCTAAAATGATTTTAATAATTACTTAATTTATTATTTTGGAAAAATCATTAGTCCATGTGTCCTGTACCAACAGTTTACCATAGTTTAAAGAGACTCAAAAGAGCCCATAAGAGCCTTCGATGCTAGATTCTATAAAATTTTATCAAAACCATAGCTCCTTATAGACCTTATGAGGATTTATCTTTAGAGATATACAATGATTCCTTGGATCCCATGACTTTTATGTTTCTTAAAAAAAATCAGATCATTAATACACTAGCCATAACTTATGCTGAAGCTGTGATCATTAATGATTAGATGTAAACCCACAGCCAAATGGCATATACTATCCCATAAATTAATCTAAATTTGCGTATTTTAAATAAAATTCCTAATGTTAATCAAAATATGCCTACCTTAAATCAACTTCCATTTTTGAACTAATTACCTTTGAACCATGCACATCTTGGCCAAAACCTATAATTCTTGAATAACTCTACCAATGGATCTCATCTACACGACTAGAGAGATTTGATGATTGCATCTAGTAGTAGTCCTCAATTTCATAATTATGAGGCACCTAAGAATTAGAATGATTTTATCTTTAAGATGGTTCAAAAACTAAGCACTGATTTCATTCAGCTACAAAAGCAAGTTGGCAATATTGGAGAAAGATATAATATGAACTTCTCTTTTCAAAGGTTCAATAGGCCTTCAAACATGTTTCTAAATAACAACAAAAATAATCATAAAAATGTGTCATCCTCTAATAATAATGTACTTGATATAAATCTTGGTGATGTAGCTTTACCTGATTATTGTAGAATGCATTACACTTTAAAACATAGTGAATTAGATTATCTAAAAATTTTCATTGCTTTTGAAGCTTTTCAATAAGAGTTAGACACTTTTTAAGTTTTACCTGATAAACATAATAGTGCATGTACATCAATTTATTCAAGGTCATCTAAATATGCTAATTCATCTCTCATGGTGGAAACATTTGACTTCTCATTCCAAGAAGAGAATAAGCCTTGGGATATCCATGAAGAGATTCATGATTTTAAATAATATCTGAAGAAGACCTATCCTATAAGGAATAGGAAATAGAAATAAAATTTGACTACCTCAACTCCACCAAATAATTTTGACACTCTTCCTGATACTACATGAGATAATAATCTAGAGCCTCCTAAGGGAAGTACCTCTAAACCTAATATTGATATAAATAATTATTCTAATAGGACTAGATATAGTATAGTAAATGACATGAAAAGGATCAAAGCTAACATTAATTTTCATGATCCAACTTAGATTACAAAATAAATAGATTTGTTGTTGGAATCTTTGTCTAAGAATCCTATCAAACCACAAAAGTATACACATGATAACATTTTTTCAATACACAAAAGTAAGGTATATGTTCCACCTTTCCTACTTATAATTAGGAGCTTTGGTAAGAATTTTCATCATTTTTTGGTAGACTGTAATGCATCTACAAACATCATGCCTAAGGGTATTTGTGAATAATTATGTTTGACTCCAATTAAATCTGATAGGGTTATGACTCAATTAGATAAATTAAGATTCAAAATGATTGGTTAATTGTTAAATGTTCACATGTAGATTGCTTCTAAACCAAGGATCCAAAAATTCATTGACATCCAATTGGTGGATATTCTTGATGCATATGGAATGCTACTAAGTAGGGACTGGACCAAATCATTGAATGCTTATATGTCAACTGACAATTCACACATGTGGTTACCTTGGAAAGGAAATCTAAATCAGATTAGGATATAAAGGGAACCTAAAATGAAGCATATGATCATTGATTACAATGTAACCAATGAAAGGGTCAACATGGTTAACTCACATCTAGGTGTTTACACTCTTGACACTACAAAGGTATGTAACTCCAAAACTTATCATGCTATGCCTAGATTATGGAAGCTATATTTTGATGGTGCTAGATGCAAATTATGTTATCAAGTAGGAGTGGTATTAATCAATCCCATTTGGAAATAATATAATGCCTCTTACAAACTCCAATTCCTATGCACTAACAATCTCACAGAGTATGAAGCACTTATTCTTGGATTACAATTTACAATCAAACATAAGGTTAAGAAACTATTAGTTTTAGGTGATTCTAAATTAGTAGTTAATTAGGTCAATATTAAATATCAATGCAATTTATCATATCTTAAGAAATATAAATTTAGAGTGTGGGACTTAATTGAATGTTTTGATGATTTCAACATTGTGTCAATCCCTAGGGAAGAAAACAAGGTTGCTTATAAACTTGCTTCATCTATAGCCAACCTTATACCCAATCAAGATTCCAAGTTACAAAGCCTTACCATTGAATTAGTTCCATTTCCTTTAGTGCCAAATAATGTCAACCGTTTACAAGTATTAAATGTTTATCAATATATCATATACTTTATGAGTAGCTTAAGAGAATTTTAGACTCACATCATTGATGAAGCCAATGAAAATATTCTTGATAATGACAAAGTTGAAGGCAAACTTTTTGACAAGGTCATTCAATTGAGTGATAATAATATACCTAAAGGGATGATAGCCTTAGAGAGACTATTTGATTCAGACAACCTAGCTTAAATTTTCAAGGTTGTCAAAGTAGATGGGAAGGACTATAATTCAATAAACCTAGGTTCCCAAGGTTAACCTTAAGTAGTGAACATTGGTAGATCTTGCATAAGCATTAAAATCAAGAGATCCAAAGATTTGTTGATCAAGTATATAGATGTAATAGAATGGTCCTATAATGACTTGAAAATATTTGATCTTATGGTCATAACCCACACCATACCTCTAAAGGAAGCTTGCAAGCCATTTAGGAAAAAATAAAGGCCAGTCAACCCTATCCTAGAACCAATGATATACAAAGAGGTCAAGAAGTTACTAGATGCTAAGATAGTGTTTTCCATTAGACACTCCACCTGGGTATCTAAATTAGTACCATTAAGGAAGATAAATGGTGAAATTATATTATGGATTGATTTTAGAAATTTGAATAAAACATTTGAAAAGGATGATTACCCATACCTTCTCTTGACCAAGTAATCCAGATTATTTCTGGTTTTGCTATGATATTTTTTATTGATGGATTTTTAGGGTATAATCAGGTGTTAGCGAATAAACAATATAGAATGAATATTGAATTTACCACTAAGTGGGGCACTTTTTCCTACAAGAGAATACCCTTTGGATTAATAAATTCAGGTGCAACCTTTCAAAGAGAAATGGATCATGCATTACAAGGCCTAATAGGTAAGTGAATTATTATTTACATGGATGACTTGAATATATTTTCAAAGAACAAGGAATATCACATCATGCACTTGCAACAATTATTTGAAAGTTGTATAATGTATGGAATTTATCTCAACTCAAAGAAGAGCATTTTTTGTATAACCAAGGGAAAATTTTAGGGACATGTTATAACTAAGGAGGGGATATCTATAGACCCAAATAGAGTAAATGTAATATCAAAGATATAACCCCTAATAATAAGAAGGAACTAAAGTCTTTCTTGGTAAAATCAACTTTGTGAGGAAGTTTATTTCTGGTTTTGTCAAAATAGTGAGACCTTCGAATGGCATGTTGAATAAAGATGCTAAGATCACTTGAAATGAAGAGATCAATAAGGCCTTCAAGTAAATCAAATAAGTAATTAGATAAGCTCCTATGTTGATAAGTCCAAACTTTACTAAATAATTCTATCTTTACTCTTTTTCTTTTGACCATACAATTACAGTTATCGTAACTCAAAAGATAGATTGATGTGATCATCTTATTGCTTTCATGAGTACTAATTTTAAAAATGTTGAATTGAATTATTCTCTTATTGAAAAACAAACATGTGATTTGGTCAAGGTAGTGAAGAAATTTAGGAATTATATCCTTAGAAATAAGGTACATGTAATCCTAAAATACCCTGCCACTAAGCTCATACTTAGTCAATGTGAACTTGGAGAAAGGAGAGGTAAGTGGATGTCTATTCTCTAAGAATATGATCTAGTGATTAAGATTGTAAATTTAGTAATATGGTAAGGTTTAATTTAGTTTATTACCAATACTGATCCCAAACTGAGTGTCATGTAGGTAGAATAACAAAATTTTCAGCCCAATGATTGGCCTATTGTTCATTTTCTAATCAATGGCTATCATCTTACAAGGTTACATAGAGATAAAAAGAGATATTTAAGTTTCAAATGAACTCATTTTATAATCAAGGATGGAGTGATATATAAGAATAAATTTGAAGGTATTTACCTGAGGTGTGTTTCCAAGGAAGAGGTGACAGATCTTGAGCACTTCCATGAAAAACTGGGAAGTGGACATCTATCTGGAAGGACAATAGCCCATAAGATCCTTAGGACTACTTAATATTGGCTCGCTTTATTCAAATATACTCATAAATATGTGATAAAATTCCACTCATGTCAAATATTCAACACTAAAGAGCCCAAGGTAGCCATGCCATTAAACCCAATAATGATTGATAAACCCTTTGCCCAATGGGGACAAGATTTTATGGGGGTCATTAACACCAATTCATTAGATGGTCACAAGTATGTTATGAATAATATTAACTACTACATAATATGGACTGAAGCAGTGGAAACCAAGTAGTGTAGGATTAAACAGGTGACCAGATTCTTAGAAGAAAACATATGCATAAGGTTTAGAATACCAATATCTCTAGTCTGTGTTAATGGATCTTCCTTTATATCCATTGAGATGATAGAATGAGCATATGAAAAAAACATTATTCTCAAGTTCTCATCAAACCATTACCCTCAAGGCAATGGGGTGTTTGAATCAACAAATAAGAACTTGATTAAATCCATAAAGAAGTTTGTAGCTGATAAACCAAGAACATGGTACAAGCTACTTAAGTATGCCATTTGGATAGTAGAACTAGAGTCAAACAAGATCTCAAGGAATCACCATTATTTCTAGTATATGGTCAAGAACCTATATTTTCCATCACACTAAAGCTTCTAACATATAGGTTCATGCAATAGTACATAGAGGAGGACCAATAATTTTCAAGTTCAAGGCTGCTTGCCATCATATAGATGGAAGATGTAAGAGAGGAGGCTTTTGCCAACTTTAGTAGACACCAAACCAAAATCAAGATGTGGTTTGAAAAATGTTCAAAGATAAAGGTGTTTAGACAAGGAGACCTATTTATTCTCTTGGACAAATCCTTGAAACCAAAGGGAAAACATGGGAAGTTAACACCTCTATAGATTGGTCCATATCAAAATTGTTGAGACCCTAGAGGACAACACCTTCAAAATAAAAGATTTACAAGGAGCAGAGTTCACATTTCCAACCAATGGGTAATACCTCAAGCACTATTTCTATACTGACCCACCTATAGTCTTCATGGAATGAACTATAAGATTGGTCAGAGATAGTGTAAGTAGGCTAGATTAGTTTCTTTCTTGTTCTTTCCTTCCTATCCCTTGTTTGAACCTAGTGTTTGTATATATTTGTTTGCTTTTTTATTTTATGTTTGGTTTGTTTTCTTTTCATTTTTTATTTCTTGATTTTAATAAATCTTTTTGGACAGCCCTCAACTCAAATTTTACCTAATTTCTCAAGAACTTCACAGTTCATAAAAGTAGGTATGACTTCTCAATATTGGTTGATCATGGATTGTTGAAATGTGAGCTTGATGTTATAGTTTGGAGAAACTAGAAAAGACTAATAGATAGGTTAATTGTTCCTTGAGATTTTAAGTCTTGTTTTGATCTAAGCTTTATTTTAATAAATATTGTATATATGATGAAATCTTGGATTATTTAAATATGGTCATGCTTGCACTTAATAAACATTATTTCCTGGGACAAATTTGATAACCAAAGATGATTGTATGAAGATCAAACACTTGACCAAATCCCTAAAACTAGATAACTTGGTTCTAAACCTTTGCTAGCAAGTCAAAATGATCTAAAAAAAACAAAAATAAGAGCTTATTAAAAAATTCAAGCACTTTTTAAGCAAATATGATTCTGGTCACCTCCATCAAGGTTATGGATGCCTAGTTGGTAGTGAAACAAGGCCTAGAGTCGAGCCAAAGGCATCTATATCAAGGATATGGATGATTGGCTGGTAGTAAAGTAATGCCCCATCCTTCCTTGAGCTAAAGCATGGTTCTTAATGAATATCCAAACATACTAAAAGTTAGTGTTAATGATCAAAGCCATGAAATCTAAATGTTATTTCCCTAGATCCCATAGAAAATAGTAAGTGGAATCAAATCACACACACATGATGATTGGGCCTTGATGTTTGACCCTAATTATACATGTGTAAGACTTATTTCAACCATGAATTGATCTCAATAATACTTGATCAAATTAAATGAATAAACTAGTTATTGGTGTGAACTAGAGTCTCTGAATTATAACATACTTTTATGTTTCCCCTAGAAGTCACCATTTTTTGAGGTCAACATACCCACCATTTTTTATAAATGGGGTTCCTTGTTTTAAATTATGAAAATTTTTACCGTAAAATTGAAAACTCATTTGATCAGAGTAACTTTGGCATGTTTACAGTTAATTATTTATTTCAAGATCACTCATAGCTAGTTTGGTTAGCTATTCATTTATGATTTTGGGTTCATATTACCCAACTTTGATAACATTAGATCTTTATGTTTTAGGTTGCAACTCCAATGGAGTCCATTTGGAATGGGAAATGTCTTGGGTTCCATATCTTAATATTAATTTGATCTTTTACTAACCTTTGGTCTATTGAAAATCAAATTGAAGTCGTATTTAATTATCTTGAAACCCTCATTCAAATTACCCTATCTTAGGTCCCTTTGCATCAAATTAAAATTTGTGTGGGAGTAATTTACATGTGAATTATTAATTAATTCATAAACCTAGTTTAATTTTTATCCTAAGGTTTAGTTGTGTTTATCAACATGACCAAACCTTAATCTAAATATTTATACTTGATCCTTTATGCCCCAAGCCCCTTTCATTCCTTTTATCTCCACATAATCTAACTAACCATAGGGCCCATTTTCTAATGTTTTAAGCCTTATCCTAAGACTTTATGCCATGTCTTTTATTATGTGCGAGGTCCCCTTTATCATGTTTAAAAAAAAACCTAGCTTAAAGATTTTATCCTAAGGTCTTACATGTGTTTATTAACAAAAAATAAAACCATAGTCCAAAAACTTTATGCTAAGTTATTTATTTTCTCGAGCACTAAATTAAATATTGTTTTCATCTACAAGATCAATGGTCTATGTTTTCTCAACCAATCAAGATCTAATGGTGCAAGATTAAAGTTGAAAATTTAAAGCTTGACCCTAAGATAAAGTTTGAACATCTTCCAAAGATTAATGGTAGGTGTTTTCTTAAGAAAAAAAAGATATAATGGTGTGTATTGAGGCAAGACTTCAATGGATCCTCAAGAAAAGTGAGACGGTGATAAGTGTAACACTAATAGCCAAAGAACACTCAATAATTAATCGTATTTGACCTTGTAGATCAAGATCTAATGGAGCACATATGCTCAGGTGAAGATGATCAGATAATGCATAACAAATGTTAAAAAGTCAATAATCTCAAGGAAAAAAATGGAGATGACACATGGCATAGATGTGAGTCATAAATTAAAGCTCAAGCATATTTCAAAGATCGATGGTATGTATATGAGCGTACACATTTTGATCAAGGGTCTATGGAATAAGAGGCATAATTAAGAATATCAAGATCAACAGAGCATGATTGATCAGTGTAAATGAAATCAACGATGCAAGATCAATGTTAAAATATCAATAAATCTCAAACTAAATGTGGAAGTGACAAGTGTCATAACCATAGGTGATGTCAAAAGTAACCAATGGTGTTCAATATTTTAGATTGAGATCAATGATCTATGATGATATATGTAAAAAATAATCCAATGGTGTGAGATCAAGGTGGAATTTTCAAAAGATAACGCTCATTTTTTAAATATTAATGAGAGAAATGCCACAATGATGTCACATCAGAGCCACACAAGTATAATATTCCAAGTTGAATATTTTATAGACTTAATAAATGCAAGGGTATAAGTACACAATCCAATTAGCATATACATCATGAAGATCACACAATTTCAAATAGCTACCACCATTAAAGCATTGTAAAAACCTTTAAAAAAGCCCTAACAAGTACAAAAAAACTTATTTGACCCTGTGATCATTATAATCAAACCAAAGAAGTTGAATTATCACTTTTTCAAGGATAATTTGATCCAGAATTGAATTGTAGACCACTAGCAAGCAATCTAGAGAAGCCCATAGCCATGATAGCATAAAAAAGTGTTTTAGGGGAAAATGTAGACCTTTATCTAACTTTAGATATAGAAAAGAGGGTTTTTAAAGACACATAATTTGATGCTATATCTCTAAATATAGGGGACAATAATTGGTCAATCTTGTTTTGGATTATTGAGAACTAGCAATCCATCACAAAAGAAGAACATGTTTGTAAAGAGGTTCTACTACAATGATCAAGTGCATATTGTAATAGAACAAAATTTGAAAGAGCAAGTCATGTTATCAATCCAAGAAAATAGATTCAAGCTATATGATGACACCATGATTGAATTATTTAATTCCTTAAAGTCAGTTAGACCAAAAAAAAGGAAATAAGTGAGAAAAATATCATGGCTATAGGCCAAGTTGGCCAATGTCAAGCTTCAAGATATCAAGTGAAAGACTTGATCAAAGCTTTGTGCAAGAATCAAGTCCCTAAATTCAGGATAATTAGCCTAACCCACTTAAATATGGCTATGAATATATTAGTGGAAAAAATCAAAACCCTGAGAAGTTGGTCCAAGTATATGGAGGACATTTCTAAGGACCTCAAATAACATGAAGATGCTACACATATTAGACAATTTAATCAAGTAGCTCACCTCACTTAGTCCTTTGAGCCTTATCACTGATGAGGAGTTAAAGCATAGAACTTATCAATTCATGTAGTAAGTAAGGAATCAAGGCCAAAGAAAGATAGGGGATGATAATAAGAAGATCATGTACCTATTTTTTTCATCTAAAGAGAAGATAGGAGATGCTAAAAGCATCAAACAAGCTTTGGAAAGAGCTAAAAAGGACCTCATTAACCTAGGAGATCAAAAAAGAGATATGTTCATGAGACCCATTTTTGACCTTTAGATAATCAATGAAAAATATTATAGAATGAAGATCCTGCAAGGAAGGTAGAAGGCTGTAATAGTACTAGGGTCCCAAAGTTAGTTGGATTAGGAATATTCTTTTTAAACTAGAATTGTATATTTTTAAAATGGAATATTCTTTTTGCAAAGGCATGTATAGCTTGTAAAGTACATTGCTTATAGGTCAGTATATTAGAAAAGGTCATTTATACTAGAATTTAATAGAAAGGACAACTATCTTAGACACATGTACAAATGTAATTTTTCATTATTGACCAACATACCTCATGAAATATCTATATAAAGAGGTATTTCCAATTGTAAAAAGGGAGGGAGTTTTTAGAGCCAAAAAATTATTTGTAACTTTTGAGAAAATTAATATAAGCAAGGATTTTTTCAAAGTTTGTCCATATTTGTTTATGTGAATTATTATCATGGTTTCTCTCTCATTTTTTTGATCTTATCTTCAGATTTGAATGGTTCTTGTGAATTCTTAATGTGCATCATTAAATGTAGACTTGTTAATTTGTGATAATGCTAGATTAGTTGAAATTTATTAGGTTTACTTCACCTTCTTTACTCTTCTTGCATCTGAGCTAATGCTATTTTCTTGTAAGGGTAAAATTCTTAAAGTAAATCTTGTTCTTATTTGCATCTTTTGATACCTTCCTTAGATGTTTTCCTTGTGTGTGATAGGATTTGAGCTTATGCTACTTCATATTGAACATTGGTTAAATTCATGTTCAGATGAAATTGGAACTTTGTCATAATGTTTGAAATAAATATCAACAACACCTTCCTTTTCTTCCCTACCCTTCCTTTTGCTACTTTTTTTAACAATTCACCTTAGATTAGTTTCATTTTGACTATTCATCTTAGTTTAGCTTTAGACTTAGGTTTTGAGAATAATTCACTTTAAATAGCATAGATAATCTTCAAAATCAAAGGTTAACTACTAAGCCATGGTGGTTACCAACCACCAACTAATATAAATTTATGAAATAGTCAACCTATTCTACCTCTATTCCACTAAGGGTAATAGGATTATCACAACTAGCAACTCATGCAATGGATTATTTGAATCCAAAAATGAGAAATGTTTTTTAAACACTATATGAACTTGCTGATACATCTAGGTGCATCAATATATCTCTATAGTTTAACTTGGGCTTTGATACCAAATGTTACAACCCTAAAAAGTTTGAATGTCAAAAATATGACCTTTCTAAAGTCATGAACTATTTTACAAATGATTGTCACTTTTACTTCATGTGGTGAAAATGTTATTTGAAATTTAATTACTCCTATCTATTCATATATAATCATTAGAAAAAGAATGTATGTAAACCTCATACATTCAAAAGAGTTGGAATAATAAATATTGGTGAAAGGTTGGCCATAACCCAATTATCTTTAACCACTAAAGTAAATTGAAAAAACTTAGTATGATCAAGTAGGAATTGATAATATCTAAATATAAAAGAGCTTATAAATGATCTCTATGTAGAGGCCATCATTTATTTCTATTAATTTTTGAGATGAAAACCATATCTTGTAGTATGAATTTACTAATTATAATTACCCTACACATCCCAATAAGATTCTATGTTTATATTACACACTCTTTGTATTTCCTTGAAAATTATTGATCTTTGAAATGTCATAAAATATCCTTGTCCATGTAATAATAACTTCTTAATCATAATCACCTTAAGTTTTTATGGAATAAGGGTGATTTTGGAAATTCCCATTTACCCTAAAAACATGTTTCATTTTCAAGAAAATATCTTCTCATTCTTAAGAAAATAAAACATCTTGGATCATATTAAAAACATTCTAAGCTATCTTTTAAATTTGAATCTTCAAAGATTTAAAATACCTAAAGTGTATTATAATTTATAACAAATATATTATAACCATAAATTAGATAATTTACAAATTTGAAACCTGACTTTGGAAAAATTAAAGAATAATTTAATGACCACTATGTATATTAATTTTATTAAACTTATGTATCTATTTCAAAACACACAATTTCCAAAATATCTAATCATAATATGTTAAATGTAAATACTACCCTTAAAAAAAGACTTCACATAATAAAAAAGATAGAAAAATATCTAATATTTCTAATGTTATTAATTATACCAAAATGGTAGAATTTATTTAACCATCGAGTTAGAATTAAATAATAAATAAAAATGTTTATCTTTCAAAAGAAAATAATTCAAATCATTTTTTCATTCAAATCACTGCTAAAAATTCATTTCAATCAGAACAATGTTGAATAATCAATCAAACTACTATCATAGTCAATGAACAAAATTATTTATTATTATACCAGAATTATTTGATTGATATTTTCATCCTTCATCATAAAAAAATTTACTCTTTCCAGTTTATCACCATAAAACACATAACTTAATTATTTTTAGGTGACATTTATCTAGCCATCTAAAGATCAAAATGGACATTCAATATAAATGTAGATACATGAAAATACTAATTAATTTTATAAATAAATAATTATATCAACAAAACTACTTTATGAAAATGCCAAAAAATAAAATTTATTTTAAACAAGTGAGAATTTTAATATAAAACCATAACTCTAGTATAGAGTTAAAATGTTATTTTTATAAAATGTGTTTTGGAACATATATGGGTTTGATTTATTCTAGAAACTAAACATAGTATTATAGTATCTTTTATAAACAAGTTAAAAAATTCAAATCATCATTCCATATCACTATTAAAAATGTGTATTACGTAACTTGAATAAATTAATGATAGAACTTATGAAAACACACAAATTATTTAATTAGTTATATCAATCCCTTTACATCAAAAACTCAACTACAACTTAACCTATTCAAGGTTGAAATTAATAATTTTGCATAATGTTACCTTACATAATTTCACTCAAGATAAATAATAATTGTTTTATCAATTTATAAAAACCAATAACCAAATATATACAACATTTATACTTACATAAGTAAAAAATTAATTAAAACTTGCAGTTATAACTATTATCACTCAGAAGTGCATCTTGCTTATAACATGTGCTTATTCTCACTTATGTTGATAAAATGGAAACTATCTAAGGTTTGGTAAATTATATTATAGATAATATATAGATTAATGTATACTTCCATATATTATACTCACCTAATTCTCTCTTAACTATCTAATTTTGTGCTTTCTTGACTAGGAAAGGGGTAAAAAGAACACTACTAAAGCTTAAATTGAACATAAAATTAGAAATTTGGGGTGATACACCAATGAAAAATTAAATTAAATAGGTAATTAACACAATTTTTAATCTTAATAACTTTAAAAAACTCACTTCATTCTCATACAATGACTCTTGCTTTAATATGTCACACAAAGGTCTTGACTCACACTCACACTAGCTTAGGAGGAATGAATAATTGTTGAATTCACTTCTAGATTAAGTAGAATTCAGACTTAGAATCTTTATATGATCTCAAATAATTATAATTTTATGAATAAAGGTGATATATTCATACATGAACATAGTAAAAATAATCATTCACTAAGCTAAATCAATGAATATTAAGAACACAATTCATGAATAACTTGAAAATGAAGGAAAAATCAGCTCTTTATTGATTCAAATGTAAGGTAGTATAAAATTTGTCATATTTTTAGTAATAATAATTAATAATATACCCATAATAATTCAAAAATTATTTTACATATAGAAACTAATAAGAGAGAGAGAAGACAAGAAGCTCCAGATGAGGCCCTACTACTCCTAGTTCACTCCTACTTTAACTAAACTCTAACTCGAACTTTAACTCCAACCAAATCTTAAAAATTGATTAAAAAAATTATAATATATTAAATAATGAGTTTAAACATTATTTATATTTTACTATTTCATGTTAATTATGGAGATGAGCTTTTTTGAGTTGTTAAAAAGTCAAAGGTGTCTTGCATGCTTAAAACCCTGATGTGTGCACCTTTACCTTTATCATTTATTTGACTTGAAATTTTGATTGAATAATGTTTATAAATGTATTATATTCAAAATAATATATCACACCACCTTTATTTTTCAACAAATAACTCAAAAATGTAAACATACTGCTTAAAATCAAGCCATTGGAGTTTAAGAAGGGTTTTTAGAGCACCCATTTGTATAAATGATTATTCATAAATTTAATAAATTATAAAATAAAAAAATGAATTTAATATTTCTTTTATAGGGAACCATAAATCCTCCTAATACCATTTAATCCAAATAATCTTAACCTTCATGTACCAAGGATTTGAAAATTGCCTTCACTAGCTTGCAATTAGCTAGTTAAAGGAATAGAAAACACCTCTGTCAAAATTTGGACTTGTGATAATGTTAATAAGCATGGTTTTATATGATTAATGTTTTATTATGTTTTGGAGACATTTTTAAAGCTTAAATCCATAAATTGAGTCTTCTTGAAAACCTACACATAAGCAACTTTGACCAATGGTGGAAAAATTGTCAACATTCTTAATGATTTTGTTGGGCTATTTTCCTAATAAACACTCAAGACAAGTACATATATCCATTTATTTATGTAATAATAAAAATATAACTAAATATTAAACTTTAAATTTCCTCAATAAATTTCAACACTTGTGCACAAGAACTTATTAAATTAAAAATTGGAACAACTACCAACTGAAAAATGTGCAAGATAACACTTGAATGTGAGAACTAAACTACTAAAAAAAAATGTGTGTGATAAGACTTGGAGTAAATTTAAAATCTAAAACAAATATATAAAATAATAAATATACACCTAGATCTAAACAAAAACCTCTCAGGTCCTTTCTATGTGGTTGATGAAGATGACTAACAAGTTGTGTGAGTTCCATACTGATTGGTTCAACACTTTTAATAATTAACAACCTATTTGATTTATATAAAAGTGAGTCAACTGAAGTAAACATATCTACAATATAAAATACTCATAATGTATTTCAATACTCACCTTATCTTTATCTTTAACACTATGAAATTTTTCCAATATAACCACATTCTGATTTACCTTCATAACCACTTTATCAATGTCTTCACAAGGATATGTAGGCCTACAAAAATTCTCAAAGTCTTGAATAAAATCAAATTAATACTTCCATAATTCATAAAAACCCTTTTTATCCTTACTTATATCTTTTTGAGGTTCATTAAGAATCATTACATCTTATTTTTTATCTTTAATTAGCTCATGTCTAGGATTGTTGCTTTGTGAAACCACTGCTGTAATCTCATCAAATGCTATCATATTTAAAAAAAAATCTTCATGATAGGATTATTAAAGTTAAATTATAAATTCAATATTATTTTTCTCTTCAATGGATGAAATCTAATCTTATTTTATAAAATATTGAAGCTCATTTGACCAACACCAGTCTTGATCATCCTCTTTTGACAAATTTTCCTCTTCACCTACATGTTATTCTCTTGCTTTCCATACAATAGGTCATACTTTAAAAATGGATATGATGGGATGGAAAAAATATTTCATTTTATTTCATATAAATATATGACATTATGGTCTGATCTTTAATGGGCTTTAAGATTAAAGAGGCATTAAGAAGGCTTTGAGTTTTGACAGTAATAGTTTTCATTCAATATTTATTTCAAAGAAGGGAAATAAACTTGTGTTATGGCTTCATGATTAAATTATTCATACTTATATTTCCACTCAACAATCAACCTCTCAAATTTTTTATCTTCATGGGACAACTTAAACTTGAGGGATGGGTGGAGGGATCAAGACACTTAGAAACTCTCTTGGTTTGTCTTTTATAATTTTATCTATCTTGATTTTAGATTGGTATAGGAAGAGGCTATTTATCAAGAGCAGGCATGACATAATCATGGGTCTTGGTCAAAGAAGGTTTCTAGGATGGAATTTTAATAGGATATTCATAGGATTAAGAGTCATAAAAATTTGAATTTTGAAGCAAGTAGACTCTCTTGAAGGTTTAATGGGTTCTAGTTCTTCTTGTTTCTAACATGGAATTTTGGACTCAATTCTTTGTACTATCATGGGCAACTATTGTATTGGTTCTATTTTAGACTTATTATATATCTTCAATGATTAAATATATTGTTGATGTAAATAATACTTATATTCAATATCTTCTTGGTTCATATTATATTCCTCTTCTCTATCAATCTCCATACGTTATCTCTCAAAGTCAAATATTATCTATTGCACACTCTTTTTAGGCTGATTAGAAAGAACATGATTTTGCCAAGGGCTTATTGGAAACATGATTAGGGGTGGGATATGGTAAATATCATGATAATATGGATATAATTTTTGTCTATAGATACTTTAGGTGAAGCCATAAATATTCTCATCTTGATATGAAGGTGGAAAAGATGCATTTTCACAAAATGGAAGATTGAAATACATACCAACTAATGATCTTTACGAACATAGACTAGTAACTATATAATAAGTAATTTATCAATTTATTTACTAAAATTTGATAAAAATATCACCAATATTTAGCAATATTTTGTGCTATTATCCCAATGGGCCTACCAAAAATTAGTATCACTCAGAAGTGCAACCTACTGGGAATGTGTGCCTATTCACACTTCTATTGATACAATGGAAACTCTCAAAGGTGTGAGAAATTATATTATATATGATATCAATATTAATTTCTAGTTACATTTAGTATACTCACTCATTTCTCTCTAAATTATCTAATTATGTGATTTCTTGACTAGGAAAAGGGTAAAAAGAACAATGCTAAAGCTAAAGTTGAACATAAAACTAGAAATTTGGGGTTATGAACCAATGTGAATGTAAATTATGTAGTTACTTAACACAATTTATAATATTAATAACTTTAAAACACTCAATTCTCATATAATGACTCTTGCATCAATATTTCACATAGAGGTCTTGACTTACACTCACACTAGCTTAGATGTAATAACGATGGTTGAATTCACTTCTTTATTAGGTAGAATTCAGACTTAGACTCTTTATATGACATGAAATAATTCTCATTTATTCATAAATATGATATATTTAGACATTAATATAGTAAAAATAATCATTCACTAAATTACATCAATGAATATTAAGAATACACTTTATGAACAACCTAAAAATGGAGGAAAAATTAGATCCTTATTACGTCAAAGGTGAGGTAGTAAATTTTTTTGTATATTTTTAGTAATCCAAATTCATAATATTCCCCTAATCATTCAAAAATTAATGTACAAAGAGAGAGAGAGAGAGAGAGAGAGGAGAGAGAGAGAGAGAGAGAGAGAGAGAGAGAGAGATGAGAGAGAGAGAGAGAGAGAGAGGAGGAGAGAGAGAGAGAGAGAGAGAGAGATGAGAGAGAGAGAGAGAGAGAGAGAGAGAGAGAGAGGAAGAAGCTCTTGATGAGTCCCTAATAGTCTTAATTCACTCCCTGCTTCAACTAAACTCCAAATCCAACTTTAAAATCCAACCCAATCTTCAAAATTACTTCAAATAATTAAAATTTATTAAATTATGAGTCTAAAAATTATTTCCCTTGGACTATTTCATGTAAATTAGGGATAGAATCTTGTTTGAGTTGTTGAAAAGTCAAAGGTCTCTTACATGCTTAAAACCCTGATACTTATAACCTTTTCCTTTATCCATTATTTTCCCTAAAATTTTAAATGAGTAAAGTTCATAAATTTTATATATTACCCATAATATCTCACACCACATTTATTTTTCAATAAATAACTCAAAAATGTAAACATACTGCTTAAACTCAAGCCAGTAGGGTTTAATAAGGGTTTAGAGCACTTATTCATCTTAATGATTGTTCATAAAGTCAATAAAATATAAAATAAATAAAATTAATGTAATATTGAGTTAATAGGTGAAGAAAACTCCTCCAAATACCATTATATCCAAATATTCTTCACCTTCATGTACTGAGCATTTGTAAATTTCCTTCACTAGCTTGCAACTAGCTAGTTATAGGAATAGAAGAAACCTCTGTTAAAATATAGACTTGTGATATTTTAATGAGCATGGTTTTGGACTGATTAAGATTTTATTATGTTTTTAATACCCTTTTTAAACTTAAATCCATGAATTGAGTCTTATTTAAGACTTGCACATAAACAACTTTGACCAATGGTGGAAAAATTATCAATAATAACAACCTAAGATAGGACAATAAATCAATTAAATTAAATTTAAAATACTTATTAAATTTTCTAAAAAATTAAAAGTTTAGAATTAATTTCATAGGATACTTCATAAAGATAATCATTTATTATTATTATTTTTATGCTATAATAAAAATACACTTTTACAACCAATTCATACATAATCCAACTTACATATACTAGCTATTAACATGAAATCATTTTTAATAAAACATATATTAAATGACATAATTTAAAATCATCCATAAAATATAATATATGAAGTAAAAATCATAAAACATATTGTAAACTTCATACTTAGTCAAATATTGTTTATGCATCTATCATTAATCCATTTTCAAAAAGGAAAACAAATAACAAAGTCAATAGGTCACTCATTAGTTCAATAATAAATGAATAATATAGAATTAATCAAACCATATTATTCAAATACAACCATGATCATAATTATTTTCCCAACATACCTATTTTATATGTGTAATCAACCGCGCGCACACACACACACACACATCTATCTCTGTGTAAAATTAATAATAATGTAATCAAGACCTTGAAAAATATTTTAAAACCATAAAAATAATCTCAAGTATTAGATTTATTAACCAAGATTCTATCAAAGTAATAATCTACAAAGTCTAGTATCCACTTAATATTATTTAACACAATGTTATATAAATTTTATTTGAAGTACCATAATTTTACATGATTTAATATAAGTCTAGTTTAAAATCAAACTAGGTTCATAAGACATATATATTTAGAGTTTAATACATTCATAAATCATTAACATCATTTTTTGAAATCTATTAAAACTACGCCCATGCTTATTAAATCATCCAACATAAAAAAGATAAAAATGCAAAATGGAATTCCATTAGGTAATCATTGATGTAGGGGATACAACAAATGAGTAAGATGAACCCAACCATCAATGTCCCTCACCACCCCATACTTAATCCAAAACATTGTAATAATTCCATAGACATGCACACAATGATATACATATATAAAGATAAATAATAACAAATATTTCTTGGTTCCAATAGATAAAAACATGGTTTTGAAGTAGACACAATGTGGTTATGAAAAAAATAAAAAAGAATTAAAACCCAAAATGTTAAACCAACATAGATAATAAAATACAAAAATAACATGGATCATCTAGTGCTATCAAACATGGTTTGAACAAGAAAAAATATATAAATAATGTTTTGTTAATTTTTGGGAAACCTAATGATATGCAGATTACTGTAAGTGATAAACTACTATGAAAAAATAAGGAATAATAATAATAAAAATATTGAGCATTCACTTATTTAAAATTGATAAATCTCAAAACTCACTAAATAAGGAATGTGTAATATAAAAATAATAATTAGTTGGGAAAATTATTATGGGAGGAATCAAAAGCTAAATCTAGTAGGGTAGTCATATCTAGTGAATGTGAAACTAAATATACATTAGAATAGATACCTAGACACCAATTACCTAAGTTGAAAAGTAGAAATGGGGAACTCATGTCCTTTATGAGGCTGGTCCTATCCAATAGATAGTGAAGATTTGGGATTTCTAGGTTATTTTCACCTTTATCTGTATGTTCTATGTTCCATGTGGAGCTTTTGATCAACTGTGGTAACCACTACATGATTATTTTTCCATACAAACCTTATATACTTGACATTTAAAGACTAATTAAAATCAATGGGAGAAATAAGTTTCAATGGTTGAATTGGGGTGTGACCTCAACAACTCATGTGTTAAGCATTGCCTATGTACCAATACTCTAAAGAGGGATAAAAATTCATGTATTTATCCCATGCTATAGTAGTATGTGAATAGTTAGTGCAAAGTGTTTATATGTTGGTTCAATATTAGTGTGATTAAATTCCTTGACCATGACTTGTGACCTTAGATATATATATGAACTTTTGATCTGGGCTATTAGGGTTGTATGTAGTTAGGATTGGGATAAATATGGAATTTACTTGCAATGTGTAATTCAAGTTTTGGTGTTTTTTAGTGTTGAATATTATTGTGTGAAAATGGTTTTAAATGTGTTTATATATTCATATATTTTAAATTAATTTTAATTGGAATTATTAGGTACATAGTTAAATATTTCCATAACTTTGAATTTTTCAAATTAGTTATTATTTGGTAGGAAGACAAGAGAAGGTGATTGGATAACTAAGTAGGGTGATAATTTCCAATAGAGAATTATTTTCCAAGGGGGAAAAAATTGTTGTTAAGGGTGTATTATGGTCTAAATGATGGTTTATTATGATAGCATAATTTATAGGTGCATTGTGGACTTGTCAATCAAATTATAAGAGTGATACCTTCACATGTAAGGTGGTAAAAAATGATAAAAATGTAAAGGAGTGGTCACAAGTTCATTATTTTAGGTTAAATTTAAATTTATGTGGCTACATTTTCCCCCATTTTATTCTAGTGATGTATCAAAGTGAAAGTAGTAGATTAAAAAGGAAAAGTGTGTAGTTGAACTTCCATGTGAAGTGTAGTCCTAGATGTAGGCAAAAAAAACTAAACATTATCCAAACAAACCTGAAATGAAACATATGTAATATATATTTTTACTTACTATTATATAAAAATGCAAATGAAATAAACTATAGAATGACAAGGAAAAAACACCTAATTGGTTATGCGAACTACTGTATTTCTTGGTGAAATACTAGTGATTGTAAAGGGTTGGACCTTTGGATATTTGATTTGCATTGATTAACTTGGATTGGAATGTGCATCACAAAATACTCATAAATAGTAAAGTGTTCTTATAAACTCTAAGTGTAATTGAATCTATCATTGCATACCCAGAGTAGTTAAGTAAATTTGAATCCATGTATGAATCCAAATAAATGTTTCTTATGAAAAATTGGTGTAAATATAGATGCTAATAGTGGTGAAAATTGTAAACCAAATGATGTATATGGGATAATGTTAATTTTTTGGGAAAAAATTAAGAAAAAATGGTGTAAAAATTATGTATAATATGGGTTTAGTGTATACAACATGGATAT